>PVIU01014391.1:0-52123 GCA_004026605.1 Ondatra zibethicus
AGAAGGCAGTGGAGCAGACGCCATGCTTCTCCAGCACAAGATGGACACTGGTTAGACTCATGCCGGTAAGCCACAACTCAAGTGGCGATACACATTAATGGAGATGGGCTAAAATAATATGTGAGAGTTAGCCAATAAGGGGCTGGAGATAATGGGCCAGGCAGTATTTAAATGAATACAGTTTCCGTGTAATTATTTCAGGTACACACTGGGAGCCGGATGGCACAAGGGGCCCGGCGCCGGGAACGCAGCCCGAGCCCCTCATTACTACAGAAATCACCCAATCCCTGAGTTCCTTCTGAAGTATAAAGTCACTGTAGTTTCCTAGTAACTAGTTTCATTACAAGCTGTAATGAGTTCAGCTTGTTGTACAGATTAAGTTGACAGTCACTGACTCTTCTTGGAGACTGTATCACCACAGGGACAAATGTTCTCCCAATGTTAGGCTTTACTGTGGTACATCTGATGTTAAAATCTATAGCAAAGCCTAAAGTTTATGTTTTCCTTTCCCACAGTTTGAAATTCTTTCCGTCCATGCTATTCTCACTGGGTTTGAAGACAACATTAGGTGGGTAATGCATACTGTTCTTTCTATTCTTTTCAATGCATCTTTTTTATTTGTTAAATACATTTATTTATTTTAAATCCTGGCTGCAGTTTCCCCTCCCTCCTCTTCTCCCAGTCCCCCCCCCATGCCCTCAGTTACCACACCCCAATCCACTCCTCTTTTATTTTTGTTTAGAAAAGGACAGGTCTCCCATGAGTATCAATAAAACATGGATTATCAAGTCGCAGTTGGACTAAATACCTCCCCAAGTATTGAGACTGGTTAAGGTGACCTAGTATGCCGAATAGGGTCCCAAAAACCAGTGAAAGAGTCAGAGACAGCCCCTGTTCTCACTGTTAGGAATTCTACAAGAGGACCAAGCTCACAGCTGTAACATATTTGCACAGTGCCTAGGTCAGCTCCCTGGTTGTCAGTTCAATCTCTGTGAGTCCCTATGAGCCCAGATTTGTTAATTCTGTGAGTTTTCTTGTGGTATCCTTGACCCCTCTGGTTCCTACAATCCTTTCACCTCTTCAGCAGGATTCTCCAAACTCAGCCAATGTTTGGATGAGGGTCTGCATCTGTTTCCATCAGTTGCTGGATGAAGACTCTCTGATGGCAACCGGGACAGGCAGCAACCTGGACACAGGAGATGGCCAGTTCAGACAACATATGTGCCATTGCTAGGAAACTGAGCTGGGCCATAGTTGTAGATTCGTGGGATAGTTCCCAGCACCAGGTTTTTACCTGACCCTGAAGTGCCGGCCCCTTCCAGTAGTCTCTTTCAGTACTTTCTCCCTCTGACTCCCCATCTGATCACTGATGCTCCCATCCCCACCTGCCCTCAATCCACTCACAGACTCTTCTCTTTTCCATTTTCAGGGAGATCTGTGTGTCGTCCAATGAACTTTGCAGCCATGTGTCATGACCTCATCCCTTGTTTCTAAACTCTGGTAAAGGTACTTCAATGTCTTAAAAGGGATTATTCTCCGTCCCAATTAAAAGAAGAGACACTAGACTTTATGCATCGAGCATCCTCCAAGAGCTGAGGCATTCCTCCTAAGAGGTGCTAGCTTAACTAGAGGTTTTTTAATAGGAATCTAAGAATTAGCCTGAAAACTTGCATCTAGATGTTATTATATTTTTTTAAAAAAATCTTTAAAATTTACCATTTATTTAAATTGTTTTTAAATTTATTTATATAAATTGTTTCTTTTATTTTTGAGGTTCATATTATAATTACTTCATTTCCCCCATTACCCTTTCTCCCTTAAAACCCTCTCATATACTCTTTCTTGATCTTTTTCAAATCCATGTGTATGTGTGTACCTGATTGTATCTCCAAGATGTCATGTTAATCTTGATGATTTTTGTATCTAGACAGGAGAGTTGTCTCCCATTTCCTTTTATCTTTCTACACATAAAACACAAGGTGGTTGTTTTTATTTTCTCTTCTATATTAGAATTTGTTGGGACTAATATTCCTTACTATAGGTCACTCTGCTAAGGAAAGCAGACTAACCTATTTATATGTCTCCCACTGGAAAACAATTGGCCTCTAGTCTCACAGTGCTGCTACAAACAGAACCAAATGTCCTTTTCAATTGGATTAAAACATAGCAGAGTGGGTAAATAATTCAGAAAGATGTATGGCTTTAGATAGAATACTTCCACAGGAAATGAGATTTTGTGATGCAATAGGAACTAGACAAAAAATTTAAATATAAGGAACAATGCCTTTTAATATTAGAAACCAGTCCTTCCTAGGTGACTACAAAAGCAGAAGATAGTACCACAAATACATTTCAAAGCACATTCTAGCTTTTGTAATATTCCATAAAATAATTCTTTTATTATCATTTACATCTCTTAATACTATAACAGCTTTCTGATGTTACATTAGTTGCAGGCAAGCAGGAAGAGGAACACCTACTCAGTTTCTGAAGAGCAATACAGCATGGGATATGACAACATACTTTAAAAACGAGGCGCTGAAGTGTGCTAGAAATGTCCATTTCATGACGAGAGACGAAACGTAAAAGCTTAGTGTTAGAGAGTAAAAAAATCGCTATGATATCTGACTTTGCTGTGCCAAGGACTCTAGAGAGGAAGAAACTTAAACAATATATAATCAATGGCTCATACACCAATTGTTCATTTTCCATTCTTAAATGTCCTTCAAACTAGTTCATACTTATGAGATACTATGGGCTAACAGTCCCAAGGTACATTTGCTGTAAATGAAGGTGGCACCCCATACATGACAATGTTTTCCCTCCAATGAGGAAACGAAAAATTGCTTAGAATGTACACTCTTGAAATTTGCTATCAGGGAGCACATCAATAAATCAGAACCAAACAAGAATAACTGTTTCTACAGAAACTGAAGTCCACTCAGGGTTACAAATGATGGACTTTACAAAGTGCTGGATTTTATTAAAAATATAGACTATAGTGAAATATTAATCCCTTTGAAATATGCTTTGGCTTAATACATATATATGAAATAGATAGGTAGAGAGAGAGAGAGCGAGAGAGAGAACATCACCATTTCTTAAACTAAAGATAGGTGTGTTTTGTAAAAAAAAAAAAGTATATATTAAGTCTTCATTTGTAATTGATTTTTATCAAAGATCTTTATGTATCCGGTGAATAAACTTGTTTACTACCTGTAAAGCAGAGATAAAACATCGCCAGTCAGAAAGCAGCGGGGTAATAGAAAGCTAAAATAGTCTTTTCATACATAGTTAAGATACGTTTTCGATTATGCAGCCCAATATCTCAAGCTAAAGAGAAACGGGCTCTAAGAGTGTCACCATCAAGGGACACATGTTCCCATTCAAGAATGACACGTTGAAACCTGGACCGTAACTCCCAGGAGCTGAGCGTAATAAGACCAGGGAGGGTAGCTTAATTAAATCTGCTGCCGAGCATCACAATGCACTCGAGACTGTCTTCCACGGAGAGGTGCGTGTGTCACTAGATTCGAACTGAGCTTCGTGTATTCCCCTCGCAATGTATGCGATAAACCACATTCTCATTAACACTTTATTCCTTTTAAAATGACTATCTCCTCGTACAACTGTCCACAGATTTGACCAGAGATATAATATTTAGAATGTCCCAAAGTGATTATTTCAACAAACCTGGCCCTCCTAATTCTAAGTCTAGCACAGCCAAGTTATTGCGAAGGAAAGGTCTGTTTTTGGGAAAAATGCTTTCTAAAACACTATTTCCTTCTTTACAACAGTGAAAAGCATTAACAAAACAGTGATGAAGACATTAGGAACTTTTAATTCTTTTTATCAGTTTGTCATATATGAACTTAAGGAACTTTACGTCCAAGGATCATTAAGGAATGATAAAGTTATTCATACAAGTAAACAAAATCATAACTTGTATAGGCATTCTTTTGTACTTGAACAGGGATTTGATCAAACTTAGTAGTCTTTTTAATCTATTATAGACATATAAATACACATCATAACTCACTGTTGGGCTAATGGGAGATAGTAAATTATTTTCATTTTGGAGGGAAGAATTATTTTTCTCATCTTTTGTTGTTGAAGATAATATTTTTGTGCAATAGATTTAGTTGGTTTTATTTCATGTGTCTGGATATTTTGCTGCATGTCTGTCTGTGTATCATTATGAACATGCAATGACAGTAGAGGTCAGGAGAGGGCATCAACTCCCTGGACCTGGAACTACCAGCCATCTTCTGGGTCCTCTGGAGAGCAATGATGCTCTTAAGTGCCCCAGAATCTCTTCAGCTACTATTCTAATTATTAAAATGTGCATATGTTAGCTTAGCATTTTAAGCACATGTTATGCAAACAAATTTTAGAAAGAGTGGCAGAAATGATCCAGAGTTGCCTTCCTCAATAAGAATGTTCAATTTTTCATAAAATAAATATTGGTAACTAACTTCTGCATTATTTTTGAAAACATTAATATGATTAACTCAGATTTCACCATAGATAATTTGATACTTGTTATGATTTTTATAATGTCTCCAGAATATATATTAATTCAGATTATTGGAAACATAAAATTCAATTATGGATCTATAAAAATGTTTAGTATGATCAGTATTTGTTCAATATCAGTTACTGATGTCAAACTCAAAATTTTCTACATAAGACAACTTATGACCAATCTTTAGCTTAAGTAGAATAAAGTGTTTTATTTTGTACTTGTGAGTTTTCAAACCAAGTGTTTTCTACTCGTGCTGCATTTGGGGAGGGAAGGTTGGGAAGTTTTCCTTCAAAGTTACTTCACTTTTAGGACAGGGTAAGTAGCTTGAGTTTTCATTTTTGTTTATGTAGAAAAACATGGGCACTAATATCTAGATGACTGTGCCTTTAACACCTTCTGCAATTTTGCCATGACTCATAAATAAAATCTATAATTACCTATTTTTCTTTAAACTGGGTGACTCAATTAATTAAATAGCTGATTTTCTTGTAATTTTATGTTCTAATTTTCACATAGTGATTTTTAGTTTGTCATCAGAACATCAGGCTATTAACCCATGACTGGGAAAAGACCTGGCTAATATGTACACCTAAGTTTTATGAAGATAGTTTGTTGAACTCTGTGTTTCATCAAAATCTATATATGCCTGCATCTTCATCTTTTTGTCTTGCTCTTATGACTATCAATCAACTGAAATTCTGTAATTGTAATTTCACAAATTATTTGTAATTTTTATTAATTGACATGAAATAAAATAAATGAGTAAGTTAACTTGGACAAAAGCTATATTTGCACTAATTTTACAATGTTCATGATTTCAATCATTTGTTTCTTAATTTACAAACTTATCAAAAATTGAGATATTTATTAAGATATTTTATTTGACTAACCATGTCTAATTTATATTTTTGTCCTAATTTATAACCATTTTGATAAGATTAAAATGTTTAAAGAATACATACTATTCCAGAGCACTTACTTATTTTCCATTCTTGGATCTGCAAGCACAGTATGAAATCATAAAAGCAACAAACATCACCACTCCTACTCCAAGCAAGACCATTTCAACCAGGCCAAGAAGCTTTATCTTTCCAGTCACTTGATTTCTGAACATTTCTGCTTTCTCATCGCCAATAGTTCCAGTCTGTAATCAAGTTGACAATTAATATTATGTGAGTAAATTAATGAAACAAAATAAATCTATAACATCCTCTTCTTTAAACCCATGCATTGGTATCAGCTGCATCAGCAAGTCAGTAAAATTCACTTTGCATCTACAAGTAGACACACTGCACAAGCCAGTGAACAGTAGAGATGCCTGTCCTGCTTTGATCATGCTGGATAGAACTCAGCAGTGAACTAGCATTCATTTGATCTTAGGAATTCTTTGAAATATTCCACAGCTTTCCTAATGCTGCTTCCTGGTGTCAGGGAGAAATTGCAAAGGTCAGCAGTTGTACTTTCTGTGAGGGTTTATGCAAAGTGCTTTCTAATTCTGTGATTAATCATTTTAGCAATTCACAGGAAATAGTTTATCAGTCAATAGATTGTCAGTCTACTCTAATAGGTCCTGTTTAGGAATAATTGATCTTTATTACCACTGTTATATTCAATGAGTCTTGAATTCTGCGGTATTACATGCATGCATGTCTCTTTCTTTACTATGACAAGTAAAATATGCAAAATTATTTGTCTGTCTAAAAAATAAACCATAAAACTTATCAAACACTTCTGTGTAACATAGTTTTTATTCTAATAGATATAATGAAGTGTAAGATCACATTTATAGAAAATGTAAATACATCCTCAAATATTATCATATACATGTCATTTTAAGTACAAAAAGTTTACAGAAAATTGTTATTAATGAATAATAAAATACTAACCTCATTAAGCCAAAGTATAGGTACAATATAATTTCTCTTCAGATTCTTCAATGCTCTATAATACACAGCAAAAAAAATATTGGTATATTTTTACATATGTAAAATACATTTCAAATTAATGAATTTTCAGAATTCAATTAGTCTTGTGATTATTCAAGTTCCTTGATTTTGTTGTGTTCAATGAATCAATTTTAACACAGATGATTTTCAGACTCTCCATTCATATAATCTAATGTAGATTTCTTATTATATTGGTTTATAGGTATAAATTTTAATCTAAGGAAGTATATGACCTAGAAGTTACTGGAGTAGTAATAATTGGATACAATGTATGTAAGAGGTGCCCCCAATAACATCCAATTAACAGCAGTTAAAATATCTAAAGGCCACTTAATAAGCACTAGATGTGATTCTTCAAGTAAAAAGTGTCCTATTTATGTAATAATTGTGTAGTGGCATAACGATGACAAACCAGAAGACATTCTTTCCACTTTCACTAACACTAATCTACTCATGTTTTTACCAAAAAAAAAAAATGCTACTGATTGCATAAAAACAACAATGTTAAGGAGACTCACTCGATTTTTCTGGCTGGCTTGACCAGTATGTTGACCTGCAGTCGTTTTGCAAATTGTAGAGTGAATCCAGTTATCTGAAAAGGGCAAAGTTAAATAATTACAAACATTATAATTTTTACATAATATAAACATTCTTTTATAATAGCCAGATTTTACCTTTTCTGTGACGCAGAGTCCTTTTGAATTTAAAATGGAAGAATTCTTAAACTGGGAAACTAGATTCCAGAAAGCCTTTTGCGTAAGTACATATAATCATGTTCAATATGTATACAATATGTATACACATGTATATATACACATATATATGGAGAGAGACACAATATATGTTTATGTATATATATGTGTATATATATATACACAAGCATATATATGGAGCAAGAAAGAGAATTTTCTTGACTTAGCTAACATTCAAGTTTTGTTTAAATTATCAAATCTACATAATTTGGTTTTGAAGAAATCAACAATATTAGTAAAACCATATAAAAAGGCAAACTCAGATATTTAATTTAGTTCCCGAACTATGTGTTCAAATTTTTATTTTGTTACATCCACATATCAGTAAAAAGCAATGTTACAGACTTCTATTATTTTAGAAGAAATTAGTCTCCTGCAATTCTTAGATGCTGAGAGCTAGTCCCGGAGCCTACAAGCCTGGCAAATGTTTGACTACTGAGCTGCAACCATAAAAAAATTAAGATTATTTAAAAGTTAATAGTAGTTCTATAGCAACTGTTACACATTTTTCTTGTCATAGATTTTTGTCTGAAACTTACATATAATCATAATATCTTTTGTCCCTGCTAGCAGTGATTCCTCACAAAAGCAATACCAGTTAAGTAAATTAATGATGGTATGTATACAATTGAAAGGTAATTACAGTAAATTATTGAAATCCATGCCATTTATACATCTAAATAGGAGAAAATAAGTGTTAGTCTCAATGGCAGTTCCAGTGATCTTATGGATGTGATTCAAGATTATGAAACAATATATTTTCTTAAATTTTTAGACTATTATCCAAATCAGATCAATAAGACAATGGCTTACAGGTTCCACATCCAAGTATGTCCTATGCTCTTCTTCATTTGGACTTAAGCCTTCGATGGGTTCTGAGATATCAGGACTTGCATGCAGGAAATGTGGAAGGGAAATGTACACAGGCTTTCCTGAAGACACATTTTAAGAGACAATTAGAAATAGATTACTTTACATTTCATATATCGCTTAAAATATTTGCTAGAGCATAAAGCTTTTATAGGTTACTATATAGTTTGTTTTTGAAATGCTGAGGCAAGAGCATTACATCTGGTTATTATTATGCAAAATAACATAAAATCTGTGATATTTCATTAAGCAGCCTGTTGATGTCTGTTTCTTCACACACTAATTTCCAGAATTCAAAAGTTCGCCACTAAACCAAATTAGGCTGAAATTCATATGGGCTTGATCCATGTTCTCAGACTTTGCTGGTGCCCTGGCAGCAGTGCCTGTATCCCTGCTTAGTTCTTGCCTTCTTCTCACTGTACTACAGAGTGGGTAAACAAGACAAGCATGGCTTCACTTTTCACTTCTTTCTTTAGGGACATAATGAAAGCATATTTAATTTTATTCTCTATTTTCCAAGGGCAAAAAGCTACAACCATCACAGATGGTTAGGAAGCTCATTGTATCCTGGGAATTTTCCTTTTTCCCTAACCATCAAAACAACATGGTATAATAGCAATGTGGTTTTCCTAATAGCCAATTTTGCAATACTGAAACACCCCAGAAGCCTCAGAATAACACATAAAGGCACAAAATCCACTGCCACCGAAGGTTAACTTCTGTTATCATTGTTTCATTTTAAATCTTCCATAAAAAGCAAATTATGGGGGTTTGTCAGGATACACATTCTTATTCATCCATCTCCTGTCCCTGGGATTCTTCTGCCCACCTGGCAGCCCTCATTCAAGCTTTCTTCTCACAGGAATTTCATTTCTGTCTTCCCCACCTTCCCTAGTATCGTGTCCATTACAGTTTCAAAATCTCATACACACGATGCACAGACACAGACAGACACAAACATACGATGCACATGCACAGACACACACACACATACGATGCACAGACACAGATACACACAGACACACGATGCACAGACACAGACACACACACACAAACACACGATGCACAGACACAGACACACACACATACGATGCACAGACACAGATACACACAGACACACGATGCACAGACACAGACACACACACACAGACACACACAGACACACAATGCACAGACATACACAGACACAGACACACACACGATGGACAGACACAGCCACACACACAGAGACACACACACAGAGACACACACAATGCAGACACAGACACACACACGTGATGCACAGACACAGACAAACACATACACAGACACACACACGATGCATAGGCACAGACACACACACAGAGACACACACACAGATACACACGATGCACAGACACACACACACAATGGACAGCAGCAGCCACACACACACGAACAGACACACACACAGAGACAAACACACACGATGCACAGACACACACACACAGACACACTCACACGATGCATGGACACAGACACACACAGACACAGATACACACATGATGCACTGGCACAGACACATACACAGAAACACACACAGGAGAAGGTGAGATTTAACTCTACATTTTGCATATAAGAGAAAGTTTGTCATATGTATCTTCCTGAATATGGTTTATTTTCATAATACAGTGTTCTCTAGCTCTATCTATTTTTTTATATATTACAACTTATGAATAAAATTCCCAAACATTATTAAATAAAAAATTTGCAGGAGCTTTGATAATGAGCATATCTTTATACCTTCTTTGCATTTGCTAATGTCTAGCACACCATATGATGTACAGTTATTTGAGACGATGGTTTCAGTGCAGAAACAGTGATTGTCTGGATTCTGGAGTGGTGATGCAAAGGCCTTGGCTGGAAGAACAAATCTGTACACGGGGATTCCTTTAAGGTCAACATCAGACCCAAACACCGCGTAGATGGACCTACATGGATATTAGAAGAAAGAGTTTCATACTAGGAGCCTGAATCCCATTCTGCAGATCTGATTCTTTTCCTTAAATCTAGTTTATATTCTTGGTTTAAATTAGAAAACAGTCACACATTCCTAATGGAATTTTAAATTCTTAGAAAAAATTATTGATGTTGTTATTGTTTTCACAATTTACAACATACCATGATTAAAATCATGGCTATGAAATAGCAATTCTTTAGTTCTTAAAAATCTTCTAGGGTCAGGTTTACATGTGAACTGTTATGGGGAATAAATATCAGAGATGCTTCTCATAGTTAAATTCTTCTATGCAACAGATATGTATATGACTTATTCAAATTCTTTATTTGTGCTCAATTTAAATGAAATTTCCATCGTTCTAAAAGAGCTTAGAGAAAGAGCTGCTCACCTGGTGGGGTGTGTGCATGGAACAGATCTCTCCCGTTCAGCCCATGCCTTCCATGCCCCGCTCAGTGTATCACAATTCATTTGATAATCTCTCTGACCCCCCAGCTAAGCCTATGTGATGCAGCCCTGTTCTCAGAAGTTTTATACATAGGGGAATGATTCTGAGCTGTCTAAAGATTGCCTGTAGTCTCATCTTCAGGGGAAGGACTGAGAATCAGGGGTAGTTGTGTTGGGTTCAGTACTCATGGGTATATCCTAAAATCCTCAAGTTTAAAAACAATTTTGCTGTGTGAATCATTAACACAGCCTTGTAACAAATGCATCTTAAAAAAAATCAAGAGAAATATTTGTCCATTTTTTTCAACTAATGTAAATAATGAGGCCATCCATTCTGTCTTTTAAGACTAGAATTGAAAAGGCTAATGTTTGTATTCCAGAAACTTACCTGCAAATGTCAGAGGAGAAAAACTGCAGCACCCGAGACTTCTCAACAAAAGGTGGGAAAGAGGCTGCATCTGTTAGAGATCAAGCCAGTGACAAGTGTTTTTATGTGATGTGAACCCTAGCAAAGTCTAGAAATCTCTTTCCAGTGTAGTCAGGAAAAATAAAACATGAATTGTATATATGATTTTAAAGTTACCCATGGGTTAGCTGTCTTCAGAAAATAAAAAGGTTAGATTTCATTTATTCAAGTATATACATGTTATTGTCTTAAACATATGATCAAATGTCTTTCATTGTCAAGGGAGCACATACTTACAGCACATTTCAATCACAACGGATGTGTCAGCTATCTTTGTCAATTTGATGAAGCCTAGAGTGACGTGAGTGGGAAATCTCCATTGAAGAATTGCCTAGATCATTTGGCTCATGAGTCTGTCTGCAAGGAGTGTGGTGGTTTGAATGAGAATGGCGCATACCTTTAATCCCAGCACTCACAGAAATATCTCTGTGAACTGAAGTTCAGCCTGATTTAAAGAGTGAGTTCGAGGACAGGCAAAGCTACACAGAGAAACCCTATCTCAAGCAAACAACAAACATAACCCCGAACAAACAATCAAAGGCCCCTATTCTTAAATTTGAATGCTTAGTCATGAGGAAGTGGCTCTACTTGGGAGGGATTAGGTAGGGCCTTGTTGGAGTAGGTGTGGCATTGCTGGAGGAAGTCTATCACTGAGGGTGGGTTTTCAGGTTCTCAGAACCAAAACCAGGCCCAGTGGCTCACTCTTACTGCTCCCTGTAGTTCAGGATGTGGAATCCTAATTTTTTCAACATCATGTTTGCCTGCATGCAGTCATGTGCCCCTCCATGATGACATTGGACTAAACCTCTGAAATTATTAGCCAGCCCCACATAAATGGTTTCCTGTATAAGAGCTGTCATGGTCATGGTGTCTCTTCACAGCAATAGAACAATGACTAAGACAGAAGTTGGTGTCAGGAATTGGTATTGCTTTGACAGACCTGACTATGTGGCTTCTTGACAAAATGTGGAGTTTGAGAGTCTTGGCCTAGAAAAGCAGTGCGATGCTTTAAGTAGGGCTTAATGGGACATATCGTGGAAGACTTGATTTGAACGGTGGGTCTTGTCTCAAGAGGGTGAAGAGAAACAGAATATTAGTAAGTCACTTAGGGATGATATTTTGGCATCTTCATTGTGTGAACCAAGGTCTCTTACTGGGACCTGAAGCTTACTGGATAGGCTGGGCATGCCAGCCAATGAGCTCCAGGGACCCACGCATCTCAACTTCCCAGATGGAGACTTACAAGTACGGCTCACCATTCACCGTTTCCAATGTGCTCGTTGTTGTGTGTTTGTTTGTTTTCCCACGGTCTCTGAGGATTCCTCAGGTCCTCGTACTAGAGAGTTGCTTTTCTGAGAAGAACCATTCTCAATGTGCATCCATCCTGTGAAAGGATGTGTTCCAAACTGCAGGACGATGCAGCTTTAGATCATGCTAGGCACACAGCATCTTTGTCTCAGTGGCCGTTTTCTCCCTCCCGGTCCCATATCAAGTGTTCCTCTCACATGGATCTTTCCCTGTCTACTCATCTGTGTTTCTACCAGTTTTGATTTCTTTAGTCTGTTTCCATATCTCAGCTTCATGCCTGATGTTCTTATCATTGCCACTAGTAAATTCCCAAAGCTCTGCCTTCATTGGTCAAATCAATTTTAGCTTCAAACAGAGTCCTTAATGATTTTTCTCTCATACACAAAGCATTCCTGACAGTTTAAGAAGAGCATAGTATATTTCTCTTTGTCTAAAGATTATTAAGTTTATGAAACTATTAAAGTATTGAAATACTTGAAAATTTATTTGGAAAATTGCCTTGGAAAACATTAATGCCTTTGTTCTACCTTTTCCACCCTAAGAGACAGAACAAAATTAAATAAACTTGCAAATCTCAATTATGCCCTGGAAAAGGTAAACAACCCCCGTGTTTCCTTTATTCAACTTTCATTATCTTCATTATGTGGTTTCCCCAATAAGTATTTCCTCATCTACTTTTTAAACAGTATGCATGTGCTTCATAGTAATTAAAAGCTTATCTTTGATTTGAATTACTTCATGATATTTGATTACCATTTTGTTGCACAATCATTTTTCTTACACGGATAGACAGTGGGGACTGTGCTTTTCTTTGAGAGCAATAATAAGCCCAACCTACCTATATCTTAAATCAAGATTTTATCTGTTTCTTTGCATGTCAAATCTAATTTAGAGAACGCATTTCAACATATATTATTCATGTATAGTAGACATCTAATTTTGCTTCATTTTTGCTTTTTGCCCATTCTAACCAACTTGTCCAAATTAGGTTGCATGTGTTCTACAATCTTACTGCCTCAATCTCAGTTCTGCATTGGTGATACATTTTCCTTTTTGAAATGATATCTTTTCACATCTAAGTATATCAATCTAATATTGAGACAGCATTGACTAGTAATTATACCTCTACATTTGTTTTTAACTACTTGTTGGACACCAGCTTACTGAGATATTTTTACAAAGCAGTATTTTTACAAAACTTTTCTAGCAATGAAACGAGACTGATCTTCTGTGGTTAATCTAAAAAGTTCTGTCACTTTAAGAAGATAGTCCCTTCCTGAGTCTACCCAAAGATAAATACTCCCAAATATGGTGTTTGACAAACACAGTCCTTCAACCATCACAATCCCTTTGTCTGAGAGTGAGGTAGACTTGTGGGAGGAGGTGAGATTTTCTCATTTTGGTTATTATAACAAAGGTTCTTACCTGTGCCATTAATCATGTCGCAATAACTTGGCCAATAGGACAAATTCCTTAGGAATAAAAGAAATAAGATGAGCAAACACTCCCATTTCAAGAACATCATATTCACATCGTGTTTTCTTCTTTGAAATACTACTTTATCAACATAATGAAGAATAGAAGTGATGACAGCTAGGATTTAATAAACACTCCACATCATCAATCCACAATTGTTTGATCCTCTGATCTTATTGCAATAAAGGAAGTACTGGGAATCCAAAACACAAGTTGCTAAGTGCCAAGTTCATTAGAAACCGCTCAGATAGACACAGTTCTGGAAGAAAATGGGAGGAATGTGTGCTCTACTCAGGAAGTCGTTTCCCTGGAAGAAATGCATTATGTGGCATCCTGACATAAGCTCACCCTGATACAGAAGCGGGGGGAGGAAGAAAGCAGAGTAGCACCTGTATGGATTCATATAGTCCCAAATATGTAAATATTTATTGTTTTCCTTTTCTGAATTGTACTTTTTGCAGGTTTTTCATTTTACCCACTTTGGCATTATCAGGTACCAGTATTAGAATGATATAGAACCCATTTATCTTTTATTATCTAAATCATCTAATATATATACATTAAAAGGAATAGAATTAAATCTCCATGAATCTTCTTCAGCCATTTTGAGTGAGAGAAAAACCAGTGCTGTCCACTCCTCTAACACAGCTAGTCTACTGGGATAGTAAGATACACCTTGGCTTATGTTTTTAAAGGAAGTGCTGCCAATCATACTCAGCCTGGGCACAAGGGGTTAAAGCAATTGAGGAATCTGACATCTTCACGGATCGTCTGCTTTTAGTTCTAACCCCCCCCACCTGTGATTGACAATGCTTTTCAACCCCACTCTGCAGTCTGAAACCCAGGGAGTACGAGCAGTGTTCAACATGCAAGCTTTAATATGATGAACCCAGAAGGAAACACATAGAATTGCTTTTCTCCGCTAGACTTCTGTATAAAACCATGTGAGTGTGAACTTCTTTCTTCTTTAGAAGCAAAAGCGTACAGCAGTAACAATTACTCATTGGATATTAGAACTTCATAAAGGAGCAGGTGGATGTAATAGTTATGTCTGTTAAGAAAATCATTTACACTTTTAATCACCTCTAGTGATCTTCATGAAATTATGGCATAAATAGAAAAAAATGAGTTTTTTTTTCTCCTGGGACTTATTTGGCTTCTTTATATTTTACAGACATAAATAATTTGGAATCTTTCAGATGAACTGTCAGGAACTGTGAGAAAGAAAAGTATGACATCATGAAACTGTTTTGTTCTTTCACTTTTCCAAAGGTGATATATTGTGAGATTTATTACTGTATTAAAATATAAATTCCATTTTCTATCAGTAGAAAAAGAATGGCATGGCAGGGAAATTGGAAAAGTGCCTGGATTCGTTAAGCATTTTCCTGTTTGGACTCATTTAGACTATAACACTGCAGTGTACAAATTTTATTTCATATGCTCATTTAAAAAGGCATGGTAAGATCTATTTGCCTACCTCATAGATTGTATTGATGTTTTAATTGGTTATGGGTTCACTGTAATGTTAGATATGCTAAATATCTAAAAATTATCACTGTATTTCTTTGTCTGAAAGAAGGAATGAATAAAGGCAAACCTTTCATGTGTTGGTGCTGCTGAATGTCAACCAGACTGTAAGAACAAGAAAGTGGCATGAAGAATGGTTTAATGCCTATATCGCAATTGCCAAGAACGCTCTATAGCCACGTCTGTTTCATAGACAGATTCTTCTGACATAGGAGTAGTAGTAAAATAATACTAATAGTTCTGTAGAATAGCCTAGTCTCTCTCTCTCCCTCTCTCTCTCTCTCTCTCTCACACACACACACACACACAGAGAGAGAGACACATACACACACAAACACATATAATAAAAACACAGAGTTACTACCTTTTTTCTTTGTAGGAATCAATTATGGCAACTTTGCTTATGTTGTCCTTTCCACTGAAAACTTTGTAAACTCCATCTACAGTATCATTGTACTAAAAAATATAAACAAAAAGATTACTCATAGATCAAGTCTTATTTAATGAGTCACAACATGTGCATCTAACTTGCTTTCACATTTCTCATTTAGAGGCCATTCATAATCATTTTATATTGTTAAATATTTTAATAGTAGAATATAAAAGTTGCCTAGAAATAACTGCTAGGTGCTGAGATAAAATGTAAGAAAAGAACTAACAGAGACTGAGAGGCCCCAGCTCTGGCACAGCCATGGAGCAGCTGAAGTCAGTGTTCTCCACTGTCGCTAGGATGTTCTGGTGAGGACACATTGATCTAAACTTAGGAGAATAACAACAGATTTCTAAAAGTATTCTAAATTTTCAAATTGTTAATAGTGGTCACTAAAAGGAAGAAGATTATTCAAGCAAAATTAAAGATTCTATTAGCCAAAGAAGGAGCTGTGATAATTTGGTTCAAATAATAATTGACAATAATTCTTTCAGGTTTCTCAATTAATATTTAGCTAGTATATATCTGTATAATCTGAAACACTAATAATAAGTAAATGGAAAATCCAAGTAATATTTCTATATAGTGTCCAATGATATAGCAGTCAAAGAGGATATTGGTTGGCCTCACACTTGTAACTCAGACTTAGAGCTGTACCTAGATACAACTACCTACAGCAGAAAGTTATACCTTCTTCATCACTAATCACTGTTCTGTGAAACTGAGGCACAAGCCTCAGTAAGTGAAGCTTGCTAAATATCTCAAGTAGAAATTCACAGTAGCTTTTTAATTGATACTTTAAAATTTTAAAGGTCTAGAAAATGAGGAAGGAGATGATCATTATGTTTGAATTTTAATACAAAACACAATATTAACCTTGATTCTTCAGAACCCATAATTAAAATTAAACCCAACATGACAAGATTTACAAATGAATTTTCAGTTGTCTTTAAGAGTCAAAATTTTATTAACTTTTAAATTAAGATGAGTTTAGTCAAACTCCTTAAATATTTTTTTACTAGCAAAACTTACAGCATATAAGGTTGAGACTTTAGAAATGAATTAATTATATATTCTCAGATTAACTAATAATTCTAATATGCAAAACTATAAATTTTTCCCCAATGACATTTTATTTCCATAATTAAAATATAACAGTGTACTCATGTACACTTCGTACTTACAGGATAAAACACACCAACTGTGGTAGTAATAGGATATGGAACCAAACTCAAGAATGGATCCTTGTAACCCCACAGCAGCTCTCTCAGGGTTCTATTCTGGAACATGGAAGACTTGGACTTTTTGATAAGTGAATTGAGCACAACTTGAACAAACGAGTTCGTGTATATGTGTGGTGCAGCCTACAAAACATAGATCATTGTTTGAGAAACCGGTGTATGTCATTTCTTAAATAAGTGGGCTACAGATAACAATTAAATTTAATTAAAACACAACTAAGCCTCCAAAATCTGTCAAATTCTGTCTAGAATAAAATTATAATTTGTGTCATTTTTCTAATCACATCACAATTACATTTTTTCCTGAACAATTTCTAGCAACAGGAAGCCATTCAAATTAAGAGCTATTTTTAAACGATTATCGTGATTGTGTCATTTTTCTAGTTGACAAAATAACATAAACTCATGCTTTTTATAAGTCATAAGATAGCTAAAGCCAAGTGATGAAGGTAATTATGATATGAATTGTGACAGGGTCTGCACTCTTCCACCCGGTAGCTATATCCACTCACTGCCACAGCCAGATTGAGAACTGTGAAGGTGTCATTCTCGGTCCCAACAGATAGCGAAGGCTCAAAGATTGCTCCATTGGGCTGTACAAAAGAGACGGTGTTGTCCTCAGGGTTGTGAGTTATATTCTCCTTGGCTAAGTAACGAACTCTGAAATACAGAGAAACCAACAAAATGGGGGGAAATCAATGACCCGTGTAACCACTAGGTACCAAAAGTCTCTATTCATTCAACAACTATTTTAACCCAGAACACGTCACAGTTTACACCAACTCACAGAATTACAGTAGTAAATAACTATTTAACACTACATCTCTGGAAGTCTAATCAGAAAGGGTCTTAAACCTGGGAATAGGAAAGTGGAAGAGGACTGAGTTAAAATCGATGAAGGTCGCGGGAAATCAAAGTGGAATGGGTTGAAGACATTTTGGTAATAATTCCATGTGATGGTCCAAGTTAATAGAAATGTACATAAGAAGAACAAAAAGTAGCAAGTACAAAATACTCAAGATGATGATGATGTGGTTTGAGAAATTCAAGTGTTTGAGTTTTGTTTAATTATAGAGTGAGAGAAAAAAGTTGGTGGTAATAAAAGGCACAAACGAGATTTTAAACATAAAAGGACTATATAATTAAATAGCAGTCTTTATCCTGAGGGTAAGGAGATCAGCGAGTATGAGTGTATTTTTCGTATTAGAAAGACCTCTCAAAGTGTGTAGTCTATCCAATATTCATGCTGGAAGTTCATTCGTGAAACCAGCAAGGAGCAACAGAGTCCATTAAAAGGGGTCCAGAACTAACTCTATTCCTTCATTTTATCTCTTGAGTTTTATTTCTAATCTCTTGGCTCAACAATTGCAATACTTTAATAACTGTGTTAAAAGACATTTTTTTTGTAAAGAAAAAAACAAACAAACCACTTTGTACAAGCTATCCATTAAAGTGAAATAAGGCAGACATCCCTCAGAACACTTGAACACTTTTCTATACTTGGATGTCAAGTATATGAGGAGAGTTCTAACTATTGTATAGACTGAAGAACGCATAAGCCTACAAATTTTATATGAAATGTGAATTCCTGTGGAATACAAATTATGGGTCCCCATGCACATTGTGACTTTGGGTATTTTCAGTATTTTTTTTTTTTTACTTCTTGGCATGTTTCAGCTCAGGCTGACCTTGAACTATGTAGGACAGGAAGGACAGAAATTTGCTATATGCCAACCTTTCCAGTACTGTAGTTAAAAAGATAAACCATCACACCTGACTCTAACTTCTCCATGAATAAGCAAGGTAATGGCCATATTACTCCAAAACGTAGTTTAAATGAAAATAGGAACCTATTTTAATAGTAATACCTTTATTGTTTATTCTCTGTTGAGTGAGATACTTAAGCAACTTAAGAAAATCTGAAGCATCTCAAGGCACTAAATTCTTAATAATGATTTTGTCATAAAATAACTATTTTAAAATTAAGGTACCTGTTAATAATAATTCAAGTAAGCCTACAGCAATTTCAGAAACTTTGATGCAGTTATGACTAAGTGAAACAAAACCTAAATAATTTTGGATATTTTTTTCCCTTAAGTAATACTTACAACCTCGAACCAGTAGATGGCACTCAGTAAGAGAAAAATCAGTAAAATATGGTCTCCTCTTAGAAAAGTTCTTTTGAAAGAACATAATCACTCTCTTCTTAAAATAAAAAGGAAACCTTGGAATGTATTGGTTAAGATTAAGGGAAATAAGTTATCAAAGATGTTTACTTGATGCCTTTATTAGGATTCTTGCCAAAGCAGAGATAAATGTAAAATAACCAAAGGGACTATAGTAATCAGAGTCATGGCAGGTTGGGGTATAATTGTGATATTAAACCAGGTAATTTTATGCTTTGGCCATGTCTTATATTGTCAGTCACCGCTTCACCACATCTTTCTAGCAGTCCTTTTCCAAATCTTTGCCAAATCAACCAGCGGTTCTGTTTTAGGAGGCATATTTTCCTACGCCTCAATTTAAAATGAATTCAGAGCCAGACATGATTTCACCTAATATACAGAAAACCTTCAAAATAGTAACATTTTTAAAAAGCAGTTGATTATCCTCCATTTAGTTCAAAGATCCTAAGCAAGCTCAGCTAAAGAGTTTCCATTTGGTGGATGTCATGAAACAAGATGACTCACAGTTCATCAAGGCCAATTTGAAATCAGCATACAAAGGAGAGCTTGCTGTCTGTAAATTGTATCTATAAATCCTACTCCTTGCCAGCTTTCTCTGTTGCCTTGACAAACAAAAAAGATGGACCTAATTTATCCCTTTGAAGTTTTACGTGGAGCTAGATTATATGTTGTAGAAATGAATCCTATAGGAAAGACACACACACATGCTTTCTAGGAGAATATAACTAGGCTTAATTGCTATGATTACATTTATTTGTAGACCCACAAAATCCTTAAAGGTAAAAATCATTATTGTTAAACAAATAAAAATTTAAACAAAAACCCCAAACAGAGAATCATTATTCCTAAACAACAACAACAAAGACAGGAAAATTTCTTAAATTCTATTATCTATTCTCTTCTTCTCACACTTGGTCATTTTAGGCATATAATTTAGACTTTATTTCTAGTGTCTTGTCATGGATTAGAGATTTCATAGATAACTTAGATACCATACATACAAACATAGATAGCATCACATTTCTTAGAAATCAGATATTCATAGTTTGCTTATAAGTACTATAATATAAAAAATATTTTCTTTGCAGTTATAAAAGCAGTCTTCTTTGGCCAAATTGTGAATTGGTGATATTTGCACTAAAGAGAAAACTATTAAAGCATGTTAGCCCATAGGTTGTATGTTGGTATAGTAGGCATGACCTTCACAACAACTACTGCTTTGTCTTCATAATTTAGAGTGTCAGATGTTATTCCAGAAACGTGCTTTAAAAGGGATTTAAAAAAGTGAACAATGACATAATGTACAAAATGCTTAGGAACTACAACTGTGGATTATAAAGATAATTAGATATAATAATGTGGATATAGTTTAATCATGTTATATAAGTGGTGTGAAAAGTCCTTCTATATATGTGTTGCTTTTATAGGTTAATGAATTAAGAAACTATTTTGGCCTATAGCAAGGCAGAACTTAGCTAGGCAGGGAAAACTAAACTGAATGCTGGAGAAAGAAGGCAGAGTCAGAGAGAAGCCATGTAGCTCTGGAGACAGACACTCAGGATGGAACTTTTTTACCCGGTAAGCCACAGCCAAATGGCGATACACAGATTAATGGAGATGGGCTAGGTTAGGATATGAGTTAGTCTGAAATACGGTTAAGCTATTGACTAAACAGTATTGCAAATAATATGATTTCTGTGTGATTATTTTGGGGCTAATCAGTCAGGAACTAACTAGCAGCCTCCTACAACACATAAGTAGTTGTGTTTCTCCTTGAGAGGAAATCACATAAATGCATGAAGAATGATACAAAATACTCAACAATGTTCTCATGGGAAAATAAAGTTATTCCTAATTCACAGCTAGGGTAGCTTTTTCAGTGCCTTTGACAGCCTTGAGAGTTAAAAAGAAGAGGGCCTATGATTTTAATAGAAGAAAATGTATGCAGAAAATGATTATCAGTCCCCATCTCTGTGAATGTGGACAAATATCTTCCCTTTTGACAGTCTGTTTTGTTTTCTTCTTCATACAGTGATAGTTTCTGACTGATTAGCTCTCCTAGACTCATTCATTTAAGATTCTATTCATAATCTTATTAAATCAACCATTAGAGCACTTAAGATAAAGATATAGCATAATGAGAAAATAGAAGGTTTAAATTGCTATGTAAATCTGAACACCTAGATGACCTCAGCACTTACAGGAACTACCATTATGCAAAATCGTTTTAGCTTGTGGTTCTCAAAGTAGAGTATGTATCTGAAACACACAGAGGAGTTTAAAACCTACTCCCTTGGCATAGAGGTTGGTGTTGTTGCCACTGTCCCCGGCTTAGAGCCACACCTTGGCAATCACAGTTGTAAGATTCTTATTTTACGATGTTTACCATGTATGCATAAAACTTTCAACATGCTTACTGTGGAGTTAGGAACACAACAGAAGTGTCAAACAAAACACCCCTAAGTTGTTGATGCAGTTATTTGATAGCTTTAAGTTGATAATAAATTCTATACTTCTTTTCTGCACAAGGTCTGGTAACATTTGAATGCCATATATGTATAGCAACATGAGGAGTTGTTAAACCTATAGATAAAAGATCCATTACAGGTAAGGTAAAAAGTAAGCTAATGCCAAGAAAATAAATGCAATTCAATACAATGGAGCTCCTTGAGAGGAAAACTTCTCAGAACTGAGGTGAGAACATTATTCAGTCTCAAGAACTCACTCACCTGTATGTGTAAGGACCTCTCTGTTTAACTTTGATTTTGTCACTGTTCGTTGCCACATCATCTGGATTTTGCACATCAAAGATCCAAAACTGTCTGTACACAGTGGTGCCTGTTTTAACCCAGTTTTTGTAAGCAATTGTTCCTTCTTCAAGGACAACTTCCTGTGGAAAATAAAACAAGTTTGGGTTGTTTCTTTACAATGAATACAGACACTTCTAAGACCTTGTTATACTTAGAATAAAAGGAACAACTTGTGAGAACTTGTGTAACTTGGTCACACACTTAAAGCAGTAATGTTGTTCCCACAAAGCACCCTCTCTTGGTTAAAGTTTATGCAGAGATTCAGTGTGAGACTTTCAAAGCCATCCTCATTGCTTTTTAAAGGATGCTTTCAAGAGAACCTGTGGCAACATTTCCTTAGTCAACAAAACAAGAAATTAAGCTAATTCTAAAAGTTATCACACTGAAGGCGGTTTGTCAGGTATAGTCTTCTAACGCTGAGGAGCAGTGTCGGTGAGACACAGAGAACAAATGCTGAGAGAAAACTTAAGTACTGTTGGGAGCTTTACACAGCAACAGCACCAAAACCCATCCATCTTCCCAAGTCAGGCAATTCAAGGGATTGGGACTAATCTTTGTTAAATGGAGACCATAAATGCTCCCGATGGATTACATAAGTATGAATTTTCCTCTTTGGAATCCCATTCAACATGACTCCTGGAAATCTCTGTATGTTTGCAGGAATGCCTGATTCTGTTTCCAAAAGATACAACTGCTTAATTTATCATCGTACTGCTAATTTTCAAAGAAAAGAACAAGATTAAGAAGGATTATTGTCTCTCTGTGTGTGTGTGTGTGTGTGTGTTTGTGTGTGTGTGTGTCTGCGTGTGTGCATGCGTGCCTGTCTATCTGTGTGTGGCATGATACACATTAGAAATCATGTATACAAGTTGTGGTGAAAATACACAAGAAGAAAATATACAGCAAAGGAACTGAAATGTGTTCTGTTATGAGCTGCCTCCTGTTTAGGAGAGTTGAGAGCAAGTGGAAAGTCACAAAGCCCCTTAGGGCCCATCTCATTGCCTGCTAGGTAAGAGAGTTAGCATAGATGCTAGCCCAGATGCTGTCCAGGGCAGGCACTCTCTGAACAGGAAGTCTGCGAAGTTATAGGAACCAGTGCAAACAAAGAGAGCTTGTAGCTGGTAGAAATTCCAGTTAAGTGATTTGAAAAGAATGCCTAGGTCCAAGAGTGTATAAGGAGAAAAGGAAGGAACATATTTCATAAAAATTTAGCCTAAAATCAATGAACACAGGGACAACATAACCCACTTTTCGTTCCTCACCTGGAAACATCAGTTCACTGTATGACAGGGTTAGGGGAGGGAAAGAGGCAGTCGCATGCATTTGAGATTGAACCTCTGAGAAAGCAGGTGGCCAAGTACAGCCCAGGCAAGGAGTATCACAGAGGCTGAGGAAATCTGCATCACTGACCCTTACATACAGTCCTCTGTTGCATCATACTGTTACTAAATTTCCCTCACACACACACACACACACACACACACACACACACACACACACACACACACGCCCTGGTCGTGCTCTGCTCTTAGATGGTGGATATGAAATCAAGTTTCATGTCTTTGGGAATTATATTGCTTCATGCAGAAGATAATGGGAGTCCAGAGAGCAGAAGGAGGCAGCAGGCGAGGATGAGTTCGAAACTGTACTACTGTGCCCCAAGTTCGCTTGAACGAGGGCTGCTCGATAGTGGTGTAGGCAGGTACGCTGGAACAAGAGCTGCTCACATGACGTTCAGATTTCTAGTGCTTTTCTGTTAAAGTATCCTTGAAAGAAAGATATGTTGCCAAAATGTAGACTTCCACACTAGCCCAGTATTAGGGCAGACTTTCAAAACTAAGAATACTTGCTTTTCTTAAAATAAAGGTGTTTGTGAATGTCAAAGCTAAAATCTGTATTGATTCAACTATGTCAGAAGACTATGAAAGGAGAACACCCCTCCACACACACACAAGCATCAATAGGTCATAAAATTTATAAGGCCCAACATAACAGCTATTAGTGATCTTGTGTCACCAAAAGTACAGATTCATTTCAGCATTTAGTGAAAATAAGTCAATATACTCTTATGACCTTGAAATGGTTTCTGACTGTACATGTTGTTTTGTTCCGTGAACAGAGCAGCCACTGGACTGTGGCTGGTAGGTGGGGTAGAAAGAGAGCTGTCATTCAAAGACTAAGAGGTACACACTAACTTTGATAGTTATGTGGGTGAGTATTCTTGTAATGTGATGGCAATGCCAAGAGTGTATGTGTCACATTCACATGACTGTCAAAGTAATAATTAAGATAACTTTATATTTTTCTGTACTGGAGTAAAGGAAGCACAAGAATTTAAAGAAAATGCCTTAATGCCCAAAGAGCACGCGAAAACTGAGAATCATGTGTAGAACACTCAGTACACAGTGAAACTAGATACTAGAGATCTGTGTGGATTCAGACAGATTATTTCAGTTATTTATATCTTAGTTTCCTTATAGTGTAAAGATTAGATATGTTAAGTCATATGAACTAAGCACATTTAGAAGCAAAACATATGGATGACATTTGAACATGGTTTCTCTTCACCTCATGAATTATAGCAGCTAAGAAGTGGAAGTGTGGGCTGAGCAACATGAACACACAGAAGCCATCCGGCAAGTGCTCCCTGCTAATATTGTGGAGACAGACTCCACGTGTTAGAGCAAAACTCACCATCATTTCCCTCCCATGCTGCTCAGTCTGTGGTCAGGTATTCGCTGTCTAATGCAGTCATGTGACAGGTACAATATTACATGACATTTCTTTTTCTGTTACTTAATCAGTCATGAATTTGATGTCTTCCGCATTAAACACTTCCTTAAAAGGCAGATGTTTGTCCTTCCCACACTTCCAATAGCCCCTGTACTTGTTCTAAGCAGGACAGTATGTTCAGCAGTATGATGGCCCTGGTGGCAGTGACCAGCCTCACTCTGTGCAGATTTGAAGCTTCACTCCACAGGAGGGAATTCTTTTCTCCTACAGTAAATCTGGTCAAATGCTCATGGCTGTGGAAGTCATAGGCACTAACAACTGTTTTTGTTTTGCTGAGTGTGCTTCCAACTGTCTTCTTAATATTCACCTCCATGCTCATAGACAAGCATCAAGCAATGCTTTGTTCAGAGAAGCTCATTTTTTTGCAGGGGGTGGTGGTTATTTCAGAGATTCATAACTGATGAAAGTGGCAAGTGTAAGTGAGTACTCAGTGCTGGCTCAGCCTTGAAAGAGGCATCTCTATCATACTGCTCTCTTTAAATCTCAGAAGCATCCATGAAGAAGGGGCTGAAGACATGTAGGAACTGGAGGAAGGGAGGAAGGAGCATGGTGACATGCTTTCTCCCAGCCATGGTTATGGCTGCTTTACTCAAGAACTCATCAGACTTCTTAGTGGCTGAACATTCCATGCCCAAGGAGAGACCCACAGAATTTCATTGGGAATGGGGGGGATCATTGAATCCCACCTGTCCTCATGTGAACAACACAAATTGAACTCATCCTATCACTAGTAATGAAAAAAATCAGGTAGGAATAGTGTTTGAGAAAAGATTTCATTGAGAGGGGACAAATGAGACCATAAGGGGTTACTATGATCAAAATACATTCTACACATGTAGAAAAATATCATAAAGAAACACATTAGTATACACAATTAATGTAAACTAATAAAATCTCTAATATTTATGTGTTATAGCTGCAAAGTTAAAGAGAATTCAATAGATTATTGGTGACAGTCATGTTAAAAAGAACAAATGGCTTTAGTATTAGGATATAATCAATCAAATATGGAATAAAATGTATTGATGTATATTGGAGCATTAAGATTTACTGTTTCAGAGGTTCAAAAAATTAGCCTTTCATAGTTTATGTAAGAAGCTAGAATGAGAGGTTTTATCCCAGTTGGAAAGTGAACTATATTATATTGACCATGGAAAGGAAAAGAAACTCATATGTGCTAAATTCTGTTTCTAAATCATTGATTGTGAGCCATTGTGTATAGTTCTGTGGAGGTATATGTGGTATGCATGTTGTTATTTTAACTTAGTTATTCTACTGTTACTTAATCCCGTGCCACTGTGTAGGAGAATAATCCTTACCTATATAGTGTTTAAGACATTTTTACTGGGCTTTTAAGTACCATGAAAAGATGTGAATTATTTCATAATTTCCAGGAATACTACAACCATATATTATGCAAATATGGGCTATTGTCCAAAATTTATGAATTTAATAAATCATCCTGGTGGATTCCATTCTCCCCTCCATTTCCAGCTTTGTGCATCCTCCTTTTGACCCTTGTTCTATATTACTCCATTTCCTTTGGTGAAAAATTACACATATATCCCTCACTTCACAATAGTTAGCTCTTGCATGTGGTATCCTGAAATCAGTCTCAATTTTCAGTCTTCAGGAGCCCTCTACTCTTTTGTGAGGCAAAATCATTCGCTGACCTGGACCTCAGGTTAGACTGCTGGCCAGAACTCCCCAGGCATCTGACTCTGTCTCTCCGTGGCTGCGATTACACATACAAGCTACCATGGCAGGGATTTTACATGGGTTTGAGCACTGAGCTCAGGTTCTCCTGTTTGCTTGGCCAATCTGTCACCAGGAGAGCTGTCTGCACAGTCCCTAACCACTGCTTAGTTAATGTTCATCAGCCAGGAAAACATTTCATTTCATCTTCCCGTAATATCGGTTTTCCTCTTCACCTCTAAGAAATTATACTCCTTATTCTTGTTTCTTCATAAAACCAAATTTATTCCTTTTATGTTTCTCCTTGCTTTTGACAATGCAAAAGTCTGTAGTAAGCAATCCTGCTCCTCTGGACACTCAACCCCTAGAAGGCAATGTGTTTGTTTAGTTTTATCTGTAACCTCGCAGCAATCATCAAATCTGTTAGAACTCTGACCTTTGAATACAGACTGATGTTCACGTCATGCCCCTTATAAAACTTCTGTGCCTTTCACTTCTTTGGGTATTTACTTCCATCAACAAATTAGCTGGGCATATTATGGAATGTCACATTTATTCCCCTCTCTCCTGACTTAGTCCCCCTATCGAAAATAATAATGTATCTAGGATTCCACGAATTTTTATAAAGCATTACAATTTTAGTCCTTTGGCAAGAAATGTCTGTAAACAAAGACATTTCTATAAAAATAATTTTCATCTCACTTGTATAGAGGTTCTGTCCCACAATGCTTATTCTTTTGAAGATTTCCTGTTATCACTTCCCAACCACATTCTTTTAGGGTCATAGTATTCAAGGTTCTATCACTTAGTCTCTAATTTTTCCTACTTACTACTTAAGATGGAATGTTGATTTAAGAAATTGTAAAAATAGATCAAATAATATCACATGTTTATTTATGAAACTTAGTAATACTATTAGTCATTTGATGACATTTATCTCTAAATTTGTGTTTCTTATATTATTCTGAAAACAATATACCAACTGTTTTTTACATCACCAATTAGTTACTCTTTTTCATAGTGTTTAAAACTTCACAAATCTAAGTATACATTGCTTTTTGCTCATCTCTCTTATTATTCTAGTAATCTTGTGAAATTCTCTATATTTTAATATTATACAATGTATTTTGATCGTTTTCCTCTCCCCCAATTCCAACTTCTCCCAGAGCCTTCCCTCCTATCCACCACTCTATGGTTTCAACTTCATATTCTCTCTCTCTCTGTCTCTCTCTAAGCAATGAAAATTAAAACAAAGAAACAAAATAAAAGCAATACGACAAACCAAGCAGAAAACCTAATCTAAACCAAACCAAAGAAAAAGTGCACAATGAAGCACAGAGTCCATTTTGTCTTGGCCAACTACTGGTTGGCATGGAACCTATCCTGGTGTGTAGTGTAGTTTAAATACTCAGTGAACTCCATTGGAGAAGAGTGATTTTTATTTTCTTCCCTAGCAGAAATCAATTGTGAATAGCTTTTGGGTAAGGGGTGGGACTTTGTGTCCATTCCCCCTTCTCTGGGCTGTGGTTTTGTTTACTTTGAGCATTTGCAGGTCTTCTGACACAGCCAATCTCTGTGAGATTGCGTGTGCGGGTGCCTATTGTGTCTGAAGGCACTGTTTACTTGGAGCCATCCACTACCTGATTTTCCAGCCTTCCTAGCTTGTCTTCCACAGAGATCTTGAGCTGTTCCCTTGTAAGTGCACTCAGCTGCATCGCACAGCTTTTCCCCTACTGTTAATCAGTACTTTTGAAATTTGCAACACAGTCCTTTACGGGCTTTTCTAATTAAATGCTTCTTCAAAATCAAATAAAATTTCATTGTGTCTTCTTCAGTTTGCACGAATAATCTAATTTTCTTCCTATACAACATTTATTTTTAGTATTATAAATAATTTAGCCGTATATTCTCAAAGTGTTGTCCATTTTCTTTACAAGACACACATTTTCTTAGATATTTCTTATACTTGTTGAGAAAAACTTTTATTTTGCTCGCTCCCAACTATTCATTCTATAAATTAAATAAAACTCTCTTTTTATAAGTTCTCTTTGTGATCTCTGAGAAAATTATTAAAGATGTAATACAAAATGGTGTTAGCTTTCACGTATCACTCAAGAAAGGTTATGTGATTTAATTGTGCTACGTAAAGAAACGATTAACTAACCAGTACTCAGCCATTGTTCGTGTTAGTCTGTAATGCTGTTTCCTGGGAGATTGTGACTTTTTGTTCAAAAGAAAGTTCTGGTCCATGTGTTGACACAGATAATTCTCTGCGATGATCCAGTTGGAAACCACAAGGGACCAAACAGAAAGAGCTGGGGCAGCGGCAGTTCCATCTCCTCTCCCACCCACACCCTTCTTTGTAATCCTACATCAATAATACTACCAAGCAAAACTGGAGAGGCCATTGAGGGGGCTATGCTTCAATTAAAAAATTGTGTATAATCTGTATATAGCATGTATATTTCAATATGTGTATTGCAAAATACAGCATACATTTTCTTAAATGTAAACAGCTGGAGAAATGTAATAAGAGATGATCATTAATTAGTTATCAAGCAACATAGTGTGTGTGTGTGTGTGTGTGTGTGTGTGTGTGTGTGTGTGTGTAGGAGTTCTTACTTTCAACACTCTACATAGTGAGATGGCAGTAAAAGAGCTCAGTGAGAGAAGATCTTTCACCGTACAGAGTTAGCATTTGTAATGAAAGAAAGCAAAATCCCAAAGTAGTAACATCTATTTGTGAATAACTATGTTTGAAGTTCATTTTTACGTTAATTCCATTAAGCCAATGCTCCTATGAATAGACATAAAATTTGCTGATATCTCAAGGATTGCCACAGTGCCAAAAAATTAAAGAATGGATGAGAGACTAAAGGTCTTGGTAATAATGGAAGTTCCAGTGAAAATTAATATTAATATGTCTAATCCATTTATCTGATTCTCCTCACTGCAGTACAGTTATTGTCAATCTAGGTTCAAACCAATCTAGGAACTGAGGTCAATGCTCCTGGCTATGGCTTTTGGCCACCGTTAGTTGATAGTTCCTCAACTGAACACGGGTGCCTCCGGGCAGGGCAGGAGCAACAGTCCTTTCCCTGCCTTTCACTATGATGTAGAGAGCTTTATTTCATTTGTGACTTCTATTTCCAAACTGCTTGAATTTCCAGCTATCCTGCAGGATGGCAGTAGATGGCCTTCCCCACATTATATATGGGGAATCTTCAATTCATTAACCTTCCTTTGAATGTGAACCTAATTAAAATAACTAGGGTGAGAGATGACGAGGAGCATATCCATGTTCTTAAATCACTCCAGTTTGTGCTAAAACTCCAACGTATTGATGCATGACAAGATGTGTCCTATATAACATTTTCCCTGAACTTTCGAGAGAACCAGATCCTCAGGTGAGTACACACTGATTATGTATTAGTAATGACTATTATCCCTATTTAAAAGAGGAGTTTTCCAGGGGTCCTAATTCAATAATAAACACTTTTTAACATGTATGCCCACATAGATACATACATTTTCTCATTGTTAATGAAAATGCAACTTCTATTATAAAAATATCCTTAAAAATACACTATTTCTATTCAAAAGCATGCCAGTGTACTCGCCAAACATTAAGATAATTATTTCTACCAAACCATATTACTGTTACCTGAAGTGTTATCAAAATTTTCTGTACTTAAACTTAATAATACATTCATGTCCAATTTATACTATACTCATAAGAGTACCTGGAAGTTGATTTTGCATTATATTGTGATGTTTCACAAGGCATACTTCATGTGGGGCTGTAGTATCATCACCTTCCTTTTCAATGCACAAAACGGCCAGGTAACACAAAACCAGCATCCAGAGCAACATCCACAGAGATATGATAGAACAAGCAAACACCCAGCAGGTTTTCTCGGTTGCCTGTACCTTTTTGATTGTCTTCTCAATAAGCATGTCTCCTACTGGCATGAGAACGCCCCCAAACACAGCCAAGACTGCACCAATGACAGCTCCAGTGATGAGCCCACAGTTCCGATTACAGCCCATTTTCCTCGCGCAGGTGAAGAATCGAGGTGGAGCGCTTGTTTCTCACCAACGGCCAGTTATGATTACTGTGTTTCCTGCGTGTCCTGATTCTGCCATTAGAACGATGTCATAAAACAGGAGCTTAAGTAGCCGCACAAAAAAGAGCAAAGTACAAAGAAAGCATGCCACCAGAACAGATCATTCTGCCCATTAACCAGAAGCAAATATATTTTTGCTTGGTTCACCAAGCTGGTTTTCTATGTCCTTCTCTCCTCTCTTGCTCCTAAAATCCCACTAGAAGCAGAGAATATCAAAGAAACTGCTTTTTTTCCCCTTTCTAATTCTTCTGTTTTGAAATTTCCTCCCTGGGTGATTAACATATTATTATCTTATCTAAGCAGAACCATGTGTTCTTATTCTCATTCTCATGCTCCCTACCACAGAGTAGGGTGCTCCTTTATACTCTCCCGCTCCTATCTACATTCTGCACCCAAACAGAACTGTAAATATTCTGATAGGAATTCTCCTGAAAACCAAATGTGGCTGGCCTGATATTCCCTGTCTACTAAAGCATCAAGGCAATGGAAACATACCTTATTCATGAACAAACGGCAATGACTATTTGCAAGAAATAGTCTGGTGAGGCTCAGAAAGAATCAAACTTCAAATCATTTGTAAGCTATCTGTCAAAATAAGAAAGAAGCGGAACAACACATTATCACAAAATTAATACTGCTATATTTTAAACGTAGTTGTGTTAAAGAAAATTCCATTTTTCTGGCATTTAAGTATATGAAAATATTCAATAAACTTTTAAAAGTATATATGGCTTATAATTTAATCACTAATGACTTTTGATAGGATATAGGTTAATGAATTTGATGAGTGCACACATATTGTATTTGTGTATAGATTTAGCATTAGGCTTTCCTTTTATTATTCTTAAAGATTCTTTTACATAACCAATTGTAGTGCCATTCATTTTTTTCCTATGTAGGGATCCTTGTCTATTCTTTTAAATAAGGTACCATTGTTAATATGTGCAGCATGTAGTCAGTTTAAGTTTTGATACCATGTTTTATGTGCTTATCATGCAACATTGGAAGAAAACAATTTACAGAATCACTGGATCCTGCTGCAACAAAATTATTAAAGTTGTGTCACTTTTTATCAATATTTGAGGAGGAAGCTGGGCTTTAGTGACAGTTTTATGATGGTCTTTCACCTTCCTTAGCGTGCCGTCTACTGTGGATTTGTCCTCATAACAGTTTTGCTTCACATCAAAATGTCCATGGCCAAGAGGAACACGGATGCCAACAGAACCGAGAGTCAAACGAGACACACAGAGAACACTTTGACAATACCTCATACACCCATGTTTCACAGAGACGGAGGAGAACAAATGGGTACAGAATCATTCTTGACAACTTTGCACGCGCTGTAACCCATGGGGCTTCCCTCTGCCCAGCCTCACTCCTGACACATCCTTGTAAAGCAGAGACTTTCCCGGAAACACAGCATTTCAAACAACCAAAGCACTTGTGAGGAGTACCTGCTGTAAACCAAGAATCCTATCTGTGAGGCAGCAATCACAGCAGAGCGACCCAGCTGGCGCGGCAGAGATAAGACTCTGGAGATGAAAGAAAACCTGATCTTTCACCCTCCTTCCAGGTAACAGTGAAGAAAAGATCCAGCCTCTCTTGACTTTTCTAATATTTCAATTATGATCTACAGTGAAAGCAGTAGTTTCCAATATAAGAGGTGGTCCTTTACCCGTGTTCGGTCATTCTCCAGTTGTCGCCTGGGAGACTAAAGGTCTCACAAGTATGATTGCGTAGCAGGGTGATAACCCAGAGACCTTTGCTCCTGATAAGCAGTTAACACTTCTTAGACTTGGTTAAGAAAAATTCTTTAAGAAAGTGTGCCTCTAACAGTGGGACACATGATCATAGCACTGGACAGGAAATCTGTGTGCTATAGTGTAAGGACATGGAAATTTTTAAGGGACTTTGCTTGATCAGGAGTTAGTTAAGGCCCTGGGTTCAAGAAACTTTGAGGCATCAAGAGCTAGTTGTAAACCATGAAGTGCTCCAGGCAGCTAGCCACCTGTCGACACCCAGCTTTGTGGTCTAGACAAAAGCAGATGTAACTGCATGACTACCTGCTTACAGGAAAAGAGGGTGTGCAGAAGTAGTCCACCCCCCGTATCTAGCAAAACCAACCCCTTTGACCCTGAGTAAATCTGTCTTGCTGTTTATGCATATATATAGCTCAACTGCAAATGAGGAACCGGAGCTCTCCCTACTGTGCTGTGTCGTATGTAGTATCTGAGCTCCCAGCCTGGCTGGAAAGAATAAACCTTGCTTTTGCATTCTGGACTTGACTGGAATCCAGTGGTCTTTCTGGGGGTCTCAACTTGGGCACAGCAATAGAAGTTTAGCAAATATAAATTAAACCTAAGTAAAAACACATAGTTACTGCTTTTGGAAACTTATTTAGTGCCCCATACGAACATCATTAAAATATTCCTTGGGGCAGCGAGAAGGCTCAGTGTGTAAGAACACTATACGCCAAGTTTTAGAAGTGAATCCTTGGCACCTACAAGGCCAAAACAGAGAATTGAACCCTGCAAAGTTTACACATACACACCACACAAACACACACACACACACACACACACATACACACACACACAAACTCACATCCACATGCTTTTGTAAATAAATGCTAGAAATTATTCAGTAAAAGCATTTCCAATTTTGACAAGTAGAGCATAAAATGACCTTGAAATCACAATATTGTTTCTTCTGAACTAGATGTACCCTTATTCATCCTTTGTTCAATCCTATGTTAAAATACAGTTGTGAAGATTCATTTTCAGAATCTTTTTTTCTTACTGAATTATCCTAATGCATGATAGGAAAGAGTTTCTATAGGAGATGGAGAACTATCAGCACCCACTGTAGCATCCAAGAAACTGAGACTGCTCTGTAACACCTAGAAATCAATCTTAGGATGCATGCATCAGTATATTGGGCAATAGAAAGGTTCGGGTACAGTCTGAATTCTGTCTGCTTCAAACTGAAGTGAGACAGTTCACACATCCCACTGATGCTGAATCACATTTCTTAGGAAACAAAAGTATCAAGAAATATATTTTGTTGGATCATAGTTAAACATTAATGTAATTATTTATTAAACATGCCTTCAACCATGTGTTGCTATTTTACAGAGTGGAAGACATTAGCTTATCCACCAGTTCACATTTTTGATGACTGATTCATTATCATTACATTGTGTCATAATACAGTTTCTGAATTTTCCCTAAAAATAGGGAAGATACATGTTACTTGGGTTCACTAAATTTCCCTTAGTTCCATGACACATGAGTAATGAGTAATTCATTGTGAAATCATATATTTTTCTCATAGTTCATGAAATTAAACATAATGTGTTTCATTGATCTGAAGACATAAATGCTCAGGTTAGCACATTCTAGCCAGCAGTTTGACCATCCATATTTATTTTCAGAGAAAAGCAGTGTTTTTTTTTAACAACTTTCTGTAAATATAGCTATAAAGGAATACAAAATTCGGGTCTAATAAAATGGCATTTTATCAATAGCAGAACTGCTCATGTTTTACAATAGGCTATTTCATTTTATACCTTAGATTAATTTTCCTAAAATCCATTCTTTAGTGAAGATTAATATTTGCAATAAGTTATTTATGGCTTAGCGTACTGAAATTTAGAAGGCAAAGGATAACCAGGAACAGAGAATTCTCTGGACTAATCCCAAAGAAGAGGGGCAAAGGGGGCAGGATCTAAAATGTCACTCGTTACATACCTGTCTTGATTCTAAGGTGGATCAGCTTCTATGGCCTATATGGTGTATACAATACATACAGATTCTTCTTCCGGGACTTGTGAGTGGATTTTATATTTTACAAGGTCTTTAAAGGAAGCAAGGGAAGTGGTCTTCTTTTTCCTCTTCCTGTTGTCAGATTGACAGAGTGCTTCTATCATGAACTTTGAAGCGCAATGCCGTGCCACTACATGGGGAAGCGAGCGGAAACTAAGAGACTGGGCAAGGCCTGAGGTAGGACGAGCTATAAGCAGTCTCTCTGGCAAATAGGCTAAACAGCGGAGCAACTCCTCCGGAGATTCCCTAATTATTCCCATGTGTGCTTCAAGCTGTGTTCCCTCGGAAACTCTACCCAGAAGAGGCATGGCCCACAGGTAACACTTTCTGAGATGGGAACGATGAAATGTGAAAATGTTTCAGCATCAGACTGGGTCGCAGGGTTTTATTGGTTTCATCATCTACTGACAGATGAAAATTCCTATCTTACATGTAAAGCTTCTTCCACTTTCAAATACAGGAAACAAGGCCACAAGACTCTGCAAAAGCTGCCATTCTCTTCATGGAGAATCTTCTCTATCCAAGAAAAGAGCAGCACCTAGCCATGATAACCTAATGTGGCAATACCATGAGGGGAGAGTTAATGAATAACAGGTTGAGTATGAGTGTCAAAACAGGCTTTTCAAAATGTAATATGTCCCTTTTCACACATTTACCTTCCACCATGTCTACTGGCATTTGGAGAATCATGATTCTATAAACACAACATATATACTCAAATCAAACGCATACTAAGGAGTTCAGTTATCTGGTAATACTTGATCATGCTGAAACAAAGGACCTGAGGCCAACTTTCTAAACTTATGTGTAGAAATGGAACTCTCAGGTTAAACTGCACATATGTTTTAGCATTAAACAAAAGCTCAGAGAAGAACTAAATGGTAGAAGAAACGAAGAACTACCGAGTCTTTTTGAATGCACTCCTTCCTAGGCCAGGAGGGATGGGGGTGGGCCTTGGACTTCCAACAGGGCAGGGCACCATGCCCTCTTTCAAGGAAGAAGGGGGAGGGAGGAGGGGTGGAGGGGTAGTGGGAGGGGACCGGGAGAAGGGGAAGAAAGGAAAAAAATTTTTATTTCTTTAATTATGTTCTTGAATGGAAAAAATAAAACAAAACAATGTATGAAAAAAAAAGAAAAAGAAAGGAAGAACTATGGCCTTTCTTTCAGCTATGCCTCACAGAGGTTCTAAACCAGCACTACAGAACTCAAGGATCCTGCTGAAAACTTAGAAATATCTTGGTAAGGTGATCTCTAACACCTTGTCTCATTGAAGTCACTAGAATCTTTTGTATTTCTCATATGTCCATTTACATCTTAATAGATTATATGCCGGCAAACATTTCAGCAAACATATAAACAAACAGGTGTTTGTAATGTTAAATCATTCTACTTAATTAAACTTAGCAAATTACAATAAAGGCTTGTCTTGGTGATAATCTTTAGTAAACAATAAACAATGCACCTGATACCCTAAATCCTACAAAGTAAGTCTGTCTTTTAGAGTCAGAACAAGGGAGAACTACAATCTTCCAATGATTTCTTTAGACACATTGGCTTAAACTTAACAGCAGGAAGATCTCTTCAATGAGCAACAAATTCAAAGGCTATCTAGTTGATGACCCAAAAGTATTACCTTCTTTCCTAAGCCTGGTTTCTATAACCCGAGTCCCTATTGTTGACAATAGATAGACATAGCAATGACCTAGGCTCTGTCTACTTTAACACAGAAATTAAGTGAAACTGGAAATATAAGTCATGGGTAAAATATTTTAATAATTTAACCCTAAGTAGGAATGCTATTAGTGTTTCTTTCTCTACCCTAAGTTCTACGATAGTTAGAAGGTATTCAGGCTTTGAAATCTGAAATTAGGAAATAAATATTTATTTCTAGGTTTTCACAAATTAGTTTTGATTCTGTTTTCTCTGAGTTGTAGTAGATTAAGTAAGATTGCAAGGGCTCAATAAAATCAAACATCATAAGGTATCAATAATCCCACCATAAGAAGTTAAGTTTTACACATAATGAGTTTGGGGTATTATGCAATGTTATTTTAAGCAATTATAATGCAGCAATAGCTGTTACTTCATGTTGCTCAATGGAATGATTTGGAAAATTGCACTAAATATAATTATATAAAATACCTAAATATTTTCAAATTTCAATAAAATGAATATGTGAACTAGTCATTCCATCAAACCATGTTACTTGGAATTTTAGTAAGTTAATGTTAACATCTTGGATTAAATTACAAAATAGTAACATAATTGGTTTCTTCAGGAAATCAAGAGAAAAATAGGCAAATAATACAAATTTATTCAAACTAGTAGAAAAAATACAAATCTTCATTAAAGATAAGAGAGACAACCAGTACTTTCAAAATGAATTCCAAAGTTTTCAGTACATTCTGTACCAATACCACTTCCATTGTTGATTTTAACTTTTCCCCCAGGCCAACCTGTTATCTGATAATCTGAAAATCGGCTTCTTGTTCTGCTTTAATAATTATCTTGGTAGAAAGTGTTTTTTATATTATTTTTTATTTATAGACTCTCAAAGATTCCTGGAGAACCAACTTGTAAAATTTTTTGAAGATTTTGTTCTTACTTATTCACAAAACAATATTTACAACAATGTTTTCTTACATTTTAAAAAGGCATTACCTACTTAAAATCATCTAACAAAGGACTGAAAAGTTCTGGAACTCTTACATTTCAAAAACAATTTAAATTAATTATAAATAATTTATGCCATTTATAGTTATTTATAATGTTATTTAATTAGATAGTCAACTTACCTAGAATGAGTTATCTATTCTTTAAACCCAAAATTATGATTTATGGAAATGACTTACTAATATTTGAAACAAATTTTTTGAATTTTTAAAGGCATTAATTTTCCTTTTCATTTTACATTTAATATTAAATTGTATACCAATACATACACACCAATTAAACTTTAGGTCATTGTTTGAAGTAACCCAGTCCTTTTTAGCAAATAAAAAAATCTTTGTTCATTAAAGAAAAGTGCTTGGCAAATATATACTTAATGCATGTATTGCTCCTAATCATGTAAAGAAAAATCAAGTTCACTGAAGTTGTGCGTTGAATATCCAACAACAAGCTAATAACACTGAAAAGTAACAGATAACAAATTGTATACAAGACACACTGTTGGTATAAGATTAACAAGTCATTTGCAAAAACCAAGCTCACTGTATCGATGCTCATTAATTATCTTCCTCGTCATCATTTACAGGAAACATATTTAAGTAGAAAATTTTAAATAGACTCAAATTGGTTTAAAATAATTTTAAATATTGAAAAATTAGAGTTGACAATTACACATGATATCAAGAATCATGAATTCAAATGTCATTAGCCACTGAACATACTTTTAATACTATTAAGCAAAAATATAGGAAGGTTGTTAAAGAACACATTCATTTTGAAATGAAGTCTAGAAGATAGCACTGACTTAACGTAGACTCACTTTCTTTGGTATAAAAGTTGCTTTTTAAATACTGTCATCTCCTATCAATTGAAAGATAGAAAATTTTTCCATCTTTTTTATTTTTTTTTAAGTTAAGGAAAGAAACATCTGACTTACCTTTCCCAGGCTAAGGAACTCTCCACCAGTTGCTGCAATCATTTCAGAAAGCAACTAGTGAAAAGCAAAGGTCCTTAGCAGAAAACTCCTACCCTGAAATCCTCATTACTTATGTGTGTGAGAGTTGAAACAAGCTTTAAAAAAACCTCAATGTCAGAGCCCAGTTTGTGGTTTGCTGCCAGCGAAATTGAAAAAAAAAAAAAAAAAAAAAAAGGCAAGGCAAACATCACACTGCTATTAAGTTCACAAGGGTCTATTTCTGGTGAAGACCCATCACCTATATTCTTTTTTTTTTTTCGGCCATGTTCCCACCCAAGTAAGTTAGAGGTCAGAGAACCAGAGAACCAAACGGAACTGATTAAGTGAGCCACCCCTCCTATACTTTGTTTTCAAATGCAATCATTATTCCAGATGTGGGCTGAAGAGAGTAGAAAGTAAATTAGGGAACTAGCTGGCCTGTTACAACTAAGCTTGCAAATCTTAGTTCATAAAATGCAAAGAAGAGTACTTTTCTATACTACATAACAGGAACTTGAAGTATGTTCAGACTAATAATTTAGAAAACAATCGGAAACTCTGTCAATCAACAAGGATGACAAACAGATTTTACAAAAGGAAATGGCCTATTGTTCTAGCTGGAAGTTCTTAACTATTTATCATTTTTTGTTGTTAATTTTGCTGAAATTTATGAGGATGGTGAAATTATTCTCAAATACCCAAACCCAAAACAAAAACTAAATTATCTTCATCCAAAATATAACTAGCAAAAAACACTCAAATCTAAATACTACTGAGCATGGTGTCTCAGTGCAGAAGGTATATGTACCTCAGTCACCTTGGGTGGAACTAATAGTATTTGTGCCTAACCAAACAGAAGACCTTGCACTTTGGGAAAAGCAAGACCTTCAAAATGAGGACTACTTTCACAAGATCCCAGGATCAGACAGGCAACCCCTCCAGAAGGTTACTCTGGCCTAGAGTTGGCAAGGTTGCTAGAAATCCGTCTGCAAGTCTCTCCTGAAATTAAGCAACCTAGGAGGCACAGGGATATATTTAGTTGTGAGGCTCAGGTTTAAGACAGTCCTTGGCTTTCGATTGCTCCTGCTGCCTCCTGTAGGCGTGTCTCAATTATTGGCGTGAAATATCATAGGAGAAAAAACGCAAACTCCTTGTTCACATTAAGCTTGACTGAGCTTTGCAGGGCGACTATACTGATATATTCATTTAACTATAAATAAGAGGCCATTGAAATACTTCAGGTTTATTGGATTTTCACTTTGACTTCAGACCACTTACTTGGGGAGGAAGATAAAATGATTTTGTGTAACCTCAATATACATTAATTACCCTATTCATTTCAAAATAGTTACTTAGAGATTCCAGAAAGGGAAACTGTAGGCAATCCTCTTGTAACTGTGACCATTTTATCTCCACTGCATGAAATGACAAGGGAGGATGAAGAATATCTCAATAAATATTTTGATTGAGATTGTATATTTTATAAATATCTGTTATGAACTTCATTCTTTTTGATATTTTTTCTCAAATTAAATTCTCATGCATATAAATATTAACATGACAATCTAGAAATAGCTCTTCAAAACAAAGGCAGGAAAGGTCCATCGTAAAGAGAATATTGAACACTAACAGAATGTAAACACTAACAGAAAAACATATTTCCTGAAAATAGATAGCTAAGTGAACACCGCATTCACTTGGTTTGTTTTTTAGTCAGCAGTTTAATGTCATCTTCTGGCTTTCTCTGGAGAGCAAAGTGTCACATTGAACAGGCTAAAGAATGACGTTTACACTCTGAGGGGCCACTGGTGAATGTTCAGCCACATAGTCAACATAGCCAACAGTGCCCAAGGAACTTGAAGAAGACTCAGAAAGCACACAGAAGAATCAAATCCACAACATGAATGTCAAGAAAATACAGGCTGAGCAATAAGTCATTTAAAAGTATGTATGTCCATTTAAAAGTAAAGATCTGGGTTGTTTTTGTGTGTCTGTGTATGTGTATTTAGGACAGAGAGGATATGTACATGTATGGGTACTCATGTATGTGCAAAACATATTCAGCATATTCATACAGAGGTATGTATTCATACATTCAATGCATATGGAGGGTGGAGGACAACTCTGGGTATTATTGCTCTATGATCTGTCCACTTCTTTGTTGTTTCTTGAGACAAGGCCTTTCACTGGCATTAGGGACTCAGTGACTAGGCTAGGATGATGGGCCATAAGTTCCCAGCTGTCTGCCTGTCTCCATCTCCCCAACACTGGAAGTAGAATTGTCAGGCCTGGGCTTCTTACATGGATTCTGGCAACGAGGCTCAGATCCTCAAACACTTTGCTTGCTGAGCTATCTCAGCAGGCCAAGGTTTTCATTCTTAAAGATCATTTAACTGTATTTGTAGCTGATGTGTTCTTTGTGAAGTACACTTAGCCTCATAGAGAGCCACTGCAGCAATAAACAAACAGATACACATGGCAGAATAGGAAAGTCAATGGATGTAAGTCATTTGGGGAACGTCATATTGCTATGAGAACACCAGCCAGATAATTTTCATCTTTTTCTTGCTAGATAAGAATTGACTCGAGTGTGCATCAGGCATCAAATCCTTTGGTCTGATTTTGTCTGCTTTGTTCTGCAGCTTTGTCAAGTTATACATGAAACTCCAAAGCTATAGATGGTAGAGAAGCAGAAAATCTTTTGACATTTGATATTTTTTTAAAAAAAAATTGTTTAACTAAAAAGGTTACTATTTAAAAAGTATTTCTTTAAACTACAGGATTTAGTACTTTATTCATTAATTTCCTCTCATTTGCATTTAAAGGTTGTGTCATGGTTACGATGCTTCTCTTTTCTTTAAGATTGCAAAAATAATGTGCTTTACCCAGCAGTTCTGGCTTTTTGAAAATCCTTCACGTCAGTGCTTTAGATGGCTGATTCATGCCCTTCAGCTCTTGTGAAAAGAGGAAGTGCAGCAAGTTGAGGAACACAAACATTGGGGCACACCTAAGAGACAAATGACAGATGGGAAGACTTCTATATGACTCATATCTGGCTCCCACTTTATTCACAATAGGATCTGAAACCAAGCAAGAGGTAGTCATTGTGTCACTGATGTCTTTCTACAGTGGAAGAGGAAGCCCATACACCTACCCCTTCAAGCTGAATGAAAAATCCTATGGTGGCTATAACATTATGATGTATGTTTAAATAAAAATCTAGGCTGTTTGTGGTTCAGAATAGTTGACAACTGTTTGTGGAATTTGAGCTGTTTTCTCTGACACTTCAGCAAATGAAAAGTAACATCTCTGTATAAATTGGAATATAATTGTAGACTGTATAGGTAAGAAAAATGCTTGATATTAAGAGTCATAAAGTGACAGTGTTGTCACATTGGGCATTTACTGTATTCTACACATTGATCTACTTCATTTATATTCTTTCATTTGCCCATCATGCCCCCTCAGACTAGACTCTTATGAAAACTCTAGGGTCTTCACAGTGATGTTTGCCAAAACAAAGATCAAATCCATTTTCTGGGGAAGAAACGATAAATAGGTCAGCTGGATGCCTTAAGGATAAAACATTTACAATGCAAACCCAAAAATATGAATTTAATCCATGGAAATGATGGTGGAAGTTGGAAACAGACAGCCAAAATCTGCCTCTGACATCCACACATAAGCCATGGCACACATGCCCCACCCCCATCACATACAATAATAATAATACATTACATAGAATAAATGATAAATACATTCTTTTAAAAAATATTTTTATTGATATTTATTGAGCTCTACATTTTTCTCTGCTCCCCTCCCTGACTCTTCCCTCCCCCCTCAACCCTCCCACAAGGTCCCCATGCTCCCAATTCACTCAGGAGATCTTGTCTTTTTATACTTTCTACTTCCCATGTAGATTACATCCATGCAAGTCTTTTTAGTGTCCACATTGTTGTCTAAGTTCTCTGTGATTGGTTTGTAGGCTGGTTTTCTTTGCTTTATGTTTAAAAACCACCTATGAGTGATTACATGTGATAATTGTCTTTCTGTGTCTGGGTTTCCTCACTCAAAATAATGTTTTCTAGTTCCATCCATTTTCATGCAAAATTCAAGCTGTTGTTATTTTTTTCTGCTGTGTGGTACTCCATTGTGGAAATGTACCACAGTTTTCTTATCCATTCTTTGATCGAGGGGCATTTAGGTTGTTTCCAGGTTCTGGCTATGACAAACAAAGGTGCTATGAACATAGTTGAGCACATGTTCTTGTGGCACGATTGAGCATCCTTTGGATATATACCCAAAAGTGGTATTACTGGGTCTTGAGGAAGGTTGTTTCCTAATTTTCTGAGAAATTGCCACACTGACATCCAAGGCGGTTGTACCAGCTTGCATTCCTACCAGCAATGCAGGAGTGTTCCCTTTTCCCCACAACCTCTCCAGTATAAGTTGTCATCATTGTTTTTGGTCTTGGCCATTCTTACAGGTGTACAATGGAATCTCAGAGGTGTTTTGATTTGCATTTCTCTGATGACTAAGGATGTTGAACATTTCCTTAAGTGTCTTTCAGCCATTTTAGATGCCTCTGTTGAGAGTTCTAAGTTTAGGTCTGTACTCCATTTTTTTTTATTGGATTATGTGATCGTTTGGGGTCCAATTTCTTGAGTTCTTTGTATATTTTGGAGATCAGACCTCTGATTGATGTGGGGTTAATGAAGAACTTTTCCCATTCTGTAGGCTGTCATTTTGTCTTGTTGACTATGTCCTTTGCTTTTACAGAAGCTTTTCAGTTTCAGGAGGTCCCATTTATTAATTGTTTCTCTCAGTGTCTGTGCTGTTAGGGTTATATTTAGGAAGTGGTTCCCTGTGCCAATGCATTCAAGTGTACTTCCCACTTTCTCTTCTATAAGGTTCAGTGTGGCTGGCTTTATGTTGAGGTCTTTGATCCATTTGGACTTGAGTTTTGTGCATGGTGATAGATATGGGTCTATTTTCATTCTTCTACATGTTGATATCCAGTTATGACAGCACCACTTGTTGAATATGCTTTCTTTTTTCCATTTGATATTTTTTGCTTCTTTATCAAATATCAGGTGTTCGAAGATGTGTGGATTGATATCCGGTTTTCTATTTTGTTCCATTGGTCCTCCTGTCTGTTCTTATGCCTGTACCAGGCTGTTTTCAGTACTGTAGCTCTGCAGTAGAGTTAGAAGTCAGGGATTTTGATCCCTCCAGCAGTTCTTTTATTGCCCAGGATTGTTTTGGCTATACTGGGTTTTTTGGTTTTCCAAATGAAGTTGAGTACCATTCTTTGGAGGTCTTTGAAGAATTTTGCTGGGCATTGCATTGAATCTTTAGATTGCTTTAGGTAAGATTGTTGATAAATACAGTCTTAATACCTAGTTTTATATATCCTATTAAAATTATATATTTAGGAATTGAATAAAATCAAAGTGATGTGATATCATATGAGGAGGAAAATTATACATGCAGATTATAAACAATGAACAGGGAGTAATTAATACTCATATAAGATAAACCTGCATTTTAATACCTTATAAATTATATCAAAACTTTGATTAACAAAGCAGTGCTAAGGAAACCAATGATCAATTATTATTTAATATTTAAAGAACAATAAAGATCATTTATGAAGACATATTTTGCACGTGTGTTGCATGTTATATGTAGAATTTTAACATAGATATGTGTTTCAATTTTAGCTTGTTTACTTAGTATAAGCATTAAAAACTATTTTGTTGATAATGAACACTTTTTTATTAATAAACATTAATATGTTGTCAAGTTGTAGTATTCTGATAAAATGTTGCAAACATAAATGAGATTACTAATATTATTTTCAAAAGAAAATTCCAAGGATCCTTTCAAATACCAAATAGGGACTATTAAAGCACACTGTAGACTTACACCACATGACCCAAATGAATCAAAAGAGAGTGTGACAGAGCACATTGAAAACACAAAATAACCTTGCTTACATACTTAATAGAAGCCATGGGAGGAGCTGTGCATAAATGAGAAAGAATGAACAGATAACATCTCTGTATTTGGAGAAACTTCTCACGTGGGCATGGCTCGGTCTGATGGGGAAACTCTAAGGCAGAATTACATGCCATTCTTATGGTACTAAGGGATTTTAAAGAACCTCTTAATGTAGTTACTGACTCGCAATATGCAGAAAGAGTTATCTTGCATATTGAAACCGCTGAATTTATACCAGATGATACAGAACTGACTTCATTGTTTATCCAGGTGCAAGACCTGATCAGGAATAGGCTTTGCCCTATGTACATAACACATATCTCATCCCATATGGGTCTGCCAGGTCCTCTAGCACAAGGTAATGCAGAAATTGATCAATTATGGATTGGAACTGTGCTGCAGGCCTCTGAATTTCATAAAAAATCACGTCAACAGCAAAGGTTTAAAGAAAGAGTTTTCTATAACGTGGCAACAAGCTAAGGAGATTATAAAGAGATGCCCTACTTGTTTTTTCTACAACCAAACACCACTACCTGCAGGGACTAACCCAAAAGGTACTCAAAGGAATGAAATTGGCAGATGGATGTGTTCCCCTTTGCAGAATTTGGCAAATTAAAATATGTACACCACACATGACACTCACTCGGGTTTTCAATGGGCAAGTGCTTTAAGCTCAGAAAAAGCTGATTCAGTAATCACACATTTATTAGAAGTCATGGCCATCATGGGTATACCTGCACAAATAAAGACAGATAATGGTGCAGCTTATGTCTCTAGGGAAATGAAATGGTTTTTTTTTTTTTGCTTATTATAATATTAAGCATGTTACAGCATGACCACACAATACTACAGGTCAAGTAGTTATAGAAAGATCAAATCAAACTATAAAGTATATGTAAAATAAACAGAAAGGGGTGGAAAATACCCCCAGAAATAGATCACATAATGCATTATTAACCTTAAATTTTCTTAACGCTAATGAGAAAGGAACAAGGGCAGCAGAAAGACATTGGATAATGAAAAAGTATGCTGAATTAAATCAACTGGTCTATATAAATAATGCTTAAGTTTTCCATAATAAACAATAAATTTTCCTGCAGTAATCTTTGAAGTTTCCAGGAAGAAGATGGGGCCCCACAACAACAACTCGACCTGGTTAATATGACGTCATGATGCTGATAGCGCTACTACAAGACCTGTTTTGGATACCAGCTGTACAGGATGGTTCCAACTTGGTTCACTGAAATGGTGCACATCTTTTACAACATTCTGGCCAGACCTCCACAAAATACTCAAAGACTATTTGCAATTTTACCGTGCCAAATGTTAATCTTGGAATTTAACCATCATTTACTTTAACAGGATCCCCTAGAAAGAACATTGCCCCTATGACAGCTGGAAGCAATTTTAGAGGATGACGTCCCCTCCCCAGCAAAGTTTGCCTTCAGGTTTAGGGACATCATTTAGGGGTTGATTGTAATTGGTATACGGTTGAGGGATGGAGAGGAATTTTATAGGCTCAGGGATCTTTTTGAAAAAGAAAAGAGGGATAATTGGATGCTGGGATAATAGATTGGTATTTGTGAGTTATTGTTTTTAGGCAATTATATTGGTATCGATTCTTGTATATTGATACAAAGTTAAATTAGTTAAATTATATTGAATATTGTATGCATGTATGCTTCTACCTCTGTTTAAAACATTGTTTATGTACTGATATATATATTTACCATATCACAGTGTACATTACTACCTCTGATCAAGATACTTATACATTGTTTACATTTGAAGGTCATTGTCCTCATTTATTGCACAGTTGTTTATTGTCTTAGTCTTTAAGTTAGATAGGTATTAAGAATTATAGATCAATAGTCATCTATGTTTATCATATTTATAATTAGAGTAATCAGGTTCTTTAAATACATAGAGATTATATTCAGTATAGATAGATAATCTTCAACCTCTTCAAAGAGCTGTAGAAAATGGCCTTTAATCTAACTTAGATTTCTGTGATAGTGAGACACAATCGCTCCTGACAACACCAATCTGTTCCCGAGAGAATGTTGAGCATCAAAGACACTCTACCTGGAGCCTTTCTTCTTGGCAGAACTGGCCTTTGGGCAAAGAAATGCCCATACCTCAAACACTGACAGAGATACAGATTATCCATAAATGGATAAAACAAGACTGTCATATCCTGCCAAGATAGGGTAAGATAGTTTTGAAAAGTTTCTTGCTTTGAAAATGGTCTGTCAGTTACGTTAGGCCTTAGCCAAAGGTGGTTGCTTCAACATTGCAAATGAGACTTTGGGTGATTGCCCAGGTAGTCAGTTGTCTCTGTCATTTGTTGCACATTTTGGAAGTTTCTCGATTGCGCTTCCTGTTTACTCAAATAATATTGTTTCCCTTCTCAGATATTTGATGGAGTTGAAGATTAGATAATTGTAGTTACCTTCCTCATTATTTTAGACAAGCTTATTTTCAATGCAATATTTAGACTCCTTAAAATAGAATGTTTAGTAAAACTTGTTATGTGTTCCTTGCTTAATATTGTTTATTGTTTGTAATTTTATATTTGGTATCTGTTCCTATTATATATAGTTATATTGGGTTTGGATAAATCTTCTTTAGACAAAAAGGGGAGATGATGGGGAAACCCTATCAACCAATCACATCTACTTAAGGTGTGGCTTCCTGGGGTGGAGGAGGAAAAACTGGGAGAACTCAGGTGCATGTCCTCTCTGAATGGCGCCTGCCAAACAGATAGGAAGTCGGACCTCCCACTCTTGTAGCGTGAGTTTCCCCTTATAATCATTAAAATATAATTGTTATTCTTGAGCTGGCCTGGTTATTTATCGTACTGGTATAATCAACAACACCTGGCACAACATCAGTCAATATGCAAATCTCATGAAACAGAAAAGTATTGGCAGACCCAATTCTTACGTGAACAGTTTGCTAACAATTTAACTCTCTCTGGAGAGAGAAAGTTAATGTTTAAGTTATGGGTTAAAACAATAAATGAAATGTTAATTTCAACCTAATCTGTGAGGATGCCATGTTTGTTCATATTCTACATGGAAGACTATAAGGAGAAAAGAGAAAAATATGCAGAAAGAGCAACTATTTCAGAGCCCTATGTGTTGAAACAGCAGGACCTAGCCCCAATTAGCAGCTAAGCAGAGCATTAAGCATGCAATGAGTGGAGGGAGGAAAAACTTCATTCAGTTAGTTAGCATGAAGGGTTACATGGCAGAAAACATTTATTATAATTGAGGACAAACAAATGCTCTTGCTGAGGGATTTTATAGCAGACCCAGGCTACAGCAGAGTTCCTGAAAGTGAGGTGTTAAAAAGGAAATTAATAAAAAAAATAGATTAGTAAACAATTAGTGGTTTCTTCTGCACTGGCACTTGGGCTGTACGAAATAATATGCTTTGTGATTCTAAAATAACATTTTAATTTTTGTGCTGTTTGAACAGCAATAGAATGGACGCACACGATTAATGTATTCACACAGAAGGATCTGCATTTTTGATTAAACATCAGGCTTGGCAACTTTGTTCCATTTACTAAATATTCTTAATGAGACTGAAAAATTTGTGTTATGAATGTATAAATTACATTGATATTTGTTTCTTATGCTTAAAGACCTGAGAACAGCATTTGGTTTCCGAAAGAGTTAAATGCTTGTGTACAGGAACACAAGCAGAGTCACTGGCTGTTCCCAAGACCTTGGATGGAAACTGAATCAGCTTTCCATGTAAAGCCAAGGGAGATGTATTCCAAGAAGAATCTGACATAACAATGGCTTATTTCACATTTCACCACATAGTACATCTTTGACGCTTCTTGTTGTTGTTGAATGAAGAAATACGATCTTCCTGCCATGACTTTCAAAGAACCACCTGGCACAAACCTTGCATCTGAGTGACAGGGAAGTTTCAGGCACTTTTATGTAGAAAGTAAATCTCCAGTGAAATAACACCTCATTTCTCCAGATTGGCTCTCGAAGACTGATTCTTGAAAATAGCAATATCTTATGTCTTTTAAGAAATTTGTACTTCTCAAACCAAACCCTGGGGATCTTTAAATAGGATGCTTAGGGGACTAGGGGGTTGATTCAGCAGTTAAGAGCATTTGCTGCTCTTGCAGAGGATCCAGGTTTGGTTCCAAGCACCTACATGGTAGTTCACAACCATCCAAAACTCTAGTTCCAAGAGATCTGATATCTTCCTCCATGTTCACCATGTACACACCTGGTGCACACACATATTAAGAAAATAGCAAAATCAAAATGGTCATAACACACAAAATAAATAAATCTTAGAAAAACAGTGTGCTTCGGTTTTTTAGTCATCCATCCCATTAAAAATGGGAATATCTTCTGCTGGGCTCTTGGAGCTTGGCCTGGTGCATAGCTGTGGATCTCTGCATCTGCTTCCATAAGTTACTGGATGAAGGGTCTATGATGACAATTAAGGTAGTCATCAATATGATTACAGGAGAAGGCCAGTTCAGGTACTTTCTCCATTATATATAGGGTCTTGGAAAGGGTCATTCTTGTGGATTCCTGAGAGCCTTGATGGAGGGGTGAGGGGCTTATTCCTGCCTCAGCTTTATTTGCCAGGCTTTGTTGATTCCCCATGGGAGGCCTTACCCTTTCATAGGCATAGATGGAGGGTAGGTTGTGGGGAGCTGGAGGGAAGTAGGAGGAGGGGAGGGAGAACTGTGGTTGGTATGTAAAAAAAATAAAAATTTAAAATAAAAAATGGGAATATGTTATATTCTAAGAATTTTTTTCCAGTTTCAACAAAGTATAATCAAATACTTTGCAAACAATATAGACTTATATTATATTGATATAATGTTGTTGTATAACATTAAAAATATATAGAATGCTTTTTAGATATGTCATAAAACCATCAGAACAAAATGTTTTTCTTGGAAAGCTATGAAACATTTACATGTCATTGTTTCATATTTTTATAGAGCATCCTAGGCAATATTAGATTCCAGAAGACTGAGAAGTGGCAGGCTACCAGGACATGAGGTGCATGACATGTAGATTGTAAGTTCAGAATCAGCCTTCGTGTTATTTGCAATGGATGTAGTGAACTGCTTGCATGAAAGAATTTCAAACTGGCTGAGTAGAAGAGAAAATGTTCCCTTTGAAATCGCGCCTACTAAGCTGTGAATAACAGAAGCCCCACAAACTCACTCATCCTGTTTCAGCCCTGGCTTCATAGCAGCAACATACATTAACATTTGCTTCCCGTTTTTGAACACTGACAGTGATTTGGGCGTTTCACCTGGTGGGTTACAAAGAAAGAAATTTCTTTCTGTCTCTTCAAGGTAGGTACAGATATCATGAACCTGATTTTATATGGGTCTATCAGCCCCACTATGTTCCATACTCCTGGCTATAACTTAGGAAACAGTAGTGGGCTACGGAATTTTATGAGTTGTGCAATATTAGCTTCAAATGGGTCTACCTGGGGTGCAAGTTCTGTGACTTTTGCGCTACTGGAGGAGAACAAAGTTTATGCTAGACTTTCAGGACACAGCCCTGTTTTCTGGCTCTGGAAGCCTCCTGTCTCTTAGCTGTAGTTAGCATCCCACCCTATAACCCCGTTCTATTCTTTAATGCCTCCAGCCCATGCATAAAAGTATAAGGTAAGAAGCTCATGGAATAGAAATATACTTTGTGGTGCTCTGGAATACTGTCTTTGTTAGTGATATACTGCTTTGATGTTCAAAATGGATATGTTAAGGATGTCAAATGTCTTTCGAAGCTCGATGTATATGGCTTGTAGCATGATCCTCCATGTGTTCTAAGAACTAAAAATAATTTCTGGATATGATCCAAGATCATTGCTGGGATGTTTTCCTCTCATTTTCAATAACTCCTTGGGGAAAATTTTATAATAACACTAGTTGAAGGGAAGAGGATGAGAGTACGAAAATTTGAAGTGAAAAAAAATCAGCAAGAAACATGATAGCCACGTTTTATGCTAACCTAAATAAAAGCCATGAAGGCGAGCACCCCAGAAGACAGATTCCACAGATAGCTTCCAGAATGGTCGTAGCTCCTTCTTAATCTTTTTGTCCTCGCTGCCTTACATTCGCTGTTCTTGTTTATTTTTGACTATTTGACATCTTGTTTTGAACTTAATTTTCTTTCCCCATGACATCTGCTTCTAAGTATGTGAATTTGGGAGTGTATCCAAAACAATGTATTACAAGTCCACATGCACGAGTACAAGCTCTTAAGTTAGAGGAAACCGTAAGTTCCTGTAGTCCTTGACTCCGTTTATAGACATGCTCATTTTATCCACTTAACAGATGTTTCTGTTTTACGGCTCTCTGGCTTCCAGGGGCAGCTCACCCTATCTAAATAGTGTGAAACATGTTTTAGCCAAAACCGCACCTTATTTTGCTGCTTCCTGTCTTGAGCTCATACATGTCACTCTATTCTAAAGCAAAATTAAAAATTGAACATGGGATTAAATTTTTGTTATTCTCTGGTTTATCTGGTATGTCATTTGGGTGAAAAAAAACTGTGGTAATATCTTTTGATGTATTTTGGTACAAATTATTGGTATGAAAAACCTTTCTTTCTGTTTATAAAATGACTGTCCATGACGATATTGTACCTTCCATTTTCATCTAATCTTATGTAAATAAAATTAAAATGTAATAATGGCATGTAATCTACTTTAGAAGGATCTAATGCATGAATGTGTTCTGAAGATTTCCCTTTATATTTAAAGGTAAAGTTTATTCAATACATTTGACCAGATTAACCCACTACAATTCTGTAAGTCATGACCTTTAAAAATGACTTCAATATTTTCAGATTTTTTCTAGATAAAAGAAAGATAATAACTTTTCTTCCAGATTAATATCCTCAGATCTTTCATAATGTAATGAAAACTTTCTGTTTAATAGTCATATGCCACTGGGTATCTTGTAGAGATGACCTTTGACACTGCATGGAGAATCAGCATCAAAAATTTACTTTTTGGGGGAGTGGTAGCACACACCTTTAATCACAGCTTTTGGGAGGCAGCGGTAGGCAGTCTCTATAAATTCAAGGCCAGCCTGGTCTATAGAGCAAATTCCAGAATAGCCCAAGCTACACAAAGAAACAAAATCAAACAAAACAAAACAAAAAATATTATTTTTTAAAAAAATAAGCATGTGTATATATGCATGTGTGCATGAGATGGCCCTTTATATGGTAATAAGCCAGAGGTTGATGCTGTGTGTCCTCAGCAATTGCTCTACACATCATTTTGGGGGGAGAAAGTCTCTTATTGATCACCAAACTCATGGTTTCTGCTAGTCTGGCTGGACAGAAAGCTGCAAGGATCTGCCTATCTCTTATTTCTAGTGCTGGAGTTACACATGTGAATTACTATTCTGGGTTTTGTGTGGGTGCTGAGGATCTGAGGCCCCAGTCCTAATGCTTGCACAGAACTTACAAAACTTCCTTGGCCTAATCATGTGGACTTAAAACAAATCAACAAAAAACAACTAATTTATAAACAATCACTTAATTCCCCTTGTGTCGTCAAGAAGTCTGTTTGAAATAATAGTTCTCTTTTTTTTTTAGAAGAGAAGAAAAAGAGAAAGCTATTTGTATACATAATAAATTCTATACACAATCTATAGGCAGCAATATACAGTAAGGTCCCATATTACTAGATTTCAAAATTTTGTGTTTTTTTTTTCAGAGTACTCTAGTGTTGCTGCCACAGAAATTGTACATCCATAAGTTCAATTTATGAGTATCAAGGTAGAAAGACACATGACAAATCCCGTCAACATATTCACTGCTAATTACTCCTCTAATCTGTATCATATATTCCAGAGTTTAAAAAGTAACTAGAAAGTTAATACATGCAGAAGAGATAGGTCCTGGTGTCACTGTTTGTGGGTTCTCCATCTGCCAACTTTCGCCGCCACATTCAGAGAGTCTGGTTTGATCATATGCTCATTCAGTCCCAGGCCAGGTGGATTGGTGTGCTCCCATTAGTTCAGGCACACTGTCTCAGTAGGTGGACCAGCCCCTCACGGTCCTAACTTCC
>PVIU01014392.1:0-52123 GCA_004026605.1 Ondatra zibethicus
GTTCTCTCAAGTTCTGTGAAGAATTTTGTTGGGATTTTGATGGGGATTGCATTGAATCTGTAGATTGCCTTTGGTAGAATTGCCATTTTTACTATATTGATCCTACCAATCCAGGAGCATGGGAGATCCTTCCATTTTCTGGTATCCTCTTCAATTTCTTTCTTCAAGGTCTTAAAGTTCTTGTCAAATAGATCTTTCATTTCCTTGGTTAGTGTTACCCCAAGATACTTTATACTATTTGTGGCTATCATGAAAGGTGATGTTTCTCTGATTTCCCTCTCTGTTTCTTTATCCTTTGTGTATAGGAGGGCTACTGATTTTTTGAGTTGATTTTGTATCCTGCCACTTCACTGAAGGTATTTATCAGCTGTAGAAGTTCTTTGGTAGAGTTTTTGGGGTCACTTATATGCACTAAAAAAAAAAAAAAGAAAAAAAGAAAAGGAAGGGTGCTATATCAGAACTGTAAGAGAAAATATAATTATACCAAGGCCTCAATTTCAGATTTACCACCTCCAGAATGATATGAAAATAAATTTTAGAAATTTCCATTATTTCAGGATGTGAAGTTCACTGTGATTTTATAATGACAACCATAGGAAACTAATGTACACCTCTTTACATGAAATGTTTTCTGGCTCCCCGTTTCGATATTTTTATTTGGTAGAATAAAGTTCATAGTGTACTAATCAACATTTGCCAAATAATCTTAAAGTTCTTTAAGTTTTATGGTTATCATTCTCACAATCACACCATCATGGACAACATGCACACACAAACAAAGCTATACTACACATATACTGGCAGATTAACAATTATCCCCACTGAGTCTTTCTGTAGCTAGCAGACCCAAACTTCTATTAAGAAGTGTGACACCATAGACATCAACCCCAAATCCTGTTACACACACTTTGAAGGCAGAAAGAAACAGAAGCGAAGTAAGGAATCCCTGAAAGATTTAAAACAGTTGTATAAGTACAGCGCTCACACCATGATGCAATTTTTGTGTATACAGTTTTTTAAAAGTCTATTTTGCAAAAACCAATGAGGTACATTAAGACAAATCACTTACTATTAGTTAAAGCAATGACCCAAGAAAACCCTCAGAACTTTAACTGGGTTATTGAATTTGGGTAATTTTCTTTTAATGATTGCTTCACAGGTAAACAAAGAACAGAGAGACCAAGGTTTCTAGAATAATATTCTCAAGGATTCCCTTAATAGTTGACAATTACGAATAAAGCTGTAGGCTGCTTTAGTCAACATGAAACTGTAATGTTAGCAGATAAAATTAGTTACCATAGTTACCTTTCTCCCACTGGAGAGAAGATGTCAAGTGCCTACAGCAGTTCCTTGTAGGGATTTGGTAATAACACACATAGACAGGGTTTCATCTGTTAAATTCAGAATGCTGTGGCTTCAGTGAAATTTGCGTTGGTGTTGTTAAGATACACAGTTAGGTTTGCTAATATACCTGTCCGCATAATTCTTTTCTTAAAAAATTAAAATCTCCCTTTTAAGGTCTGTAAACATTTGATGAAAAAATAGAGGGAAAAATTATAATACAGGCTTCTAATTTATGATCCCAGCAAGGCTGTGTTTTATAAAAATGTGGAGAAACAGTTCCCCTTTGGTTTAATCAACTTTTTGAAGGTAAAAAGTGATGAGGAACTTTGTTTTAAAATTGTATTTTTATCTATTTCCATCTCCATCAGTAATTTTAGAAGGTAGTGACAACTGGAAGATCATGGATGCTTGCCAAGTGTTTTCTTCAAGGTTGCTGTAATGGAGAGCTACCAACATCCAGCTACACGATCATTATTTCAAATCGGTGAGAGCATGCCGCTGTGAGGTCACTCAAGGTGTTCTTGCTGGCTTCAGAGTGCTTCACTTTACCCATTTGCCATTAAGCTGATGTACTTACATGAGGTCACAACAGTGGTGAGATTTGTTTCTGTTGAAAACACATCTGCAATTTTATATTGCTAGAAGCCCACACACTTGAAGAACCAGAAAGCTTTTTTATCTTGCTTTTTAATGATTTTTTTGATGTGAAAAATGTTTAAAAGCCCAAAGATACAAATAAAGTTATCCATATTTAATGTGTATGTGAACACACTTCCAGTATTTTGGCTATATTTTAAATGAACATTTGTGATATGTGCATACATATTTTATATGTGTGTACTTGGTATATGTGTCTGGACTATTAAAATTAATACAGATTTTTATTTCACATACTCCCCACTTTTCCCTTAACTCAGTATTATTAGCATTTTTATAACAGTGTGCATTCTTCATAACTTCGTCTATTATTTTTCTTTATTTTTGAGATAGGCTTTTACTATGTAGCCCAATCTAGCCTCAAATTCATCATCCTTTTCCTCAACCTCACAAGTGCTGGGATTGCAGGAATGTGCCATTGTGTTTGCTCTACAACTTAACCCTCATAATATACTATTTCACAATTTCCCGAACCAAGTTCCTGTTTTCAGAACATTTAGGTTGCTTTAAGTTTTTTTTCCAGTTATAAGTTTGAGACATGACTGGGAGCTAAATCTCAGTGCATATTCATGGTTGTTTTTTCATGACAAATACATTGAGATGGATTGATGGTCAGTGGGTACACACATTTTGATTTTAACTCAAACATCCTTTAGGTATTTATTTTGTGGCTATAAGTGTTTTAAATGTGTTTTTGATGATGTTTCTAGATCAGGTTATAGAACATTCCCAGACTACAAAGAGACTTTCTTTGTGCTTTCTACCAATGTGTACATATTCTATATATTCTGATAGCTATCACCATGGATGAGTTGGCCTGTGCTTTGATTGAACACAAAGAGAACTGTACAACATGTGCTGTGTATATGGCTATTTTCATTTCTTATGTCTAAGAGATTCCCTCATATTGTGTTTCTATAAGTACTTTGTTCTTTATAATTGCTATATAATAGTTACTTAAACGAATGAGTCTGAATACAACAGTATTGATACCTCCATTCTCTTGTTGATAGACATTTAGGTTGTTTTCGATATGTGTGAGGCTAGTACAATTAAAATTTCTCTGACTGTTCCCATATACATCTTCCTCCCAGCATTTATACACATTTCTGAGAACTGATGGTTCTGTCTTCTTAATGAAGGAAATGAAAAAGTAAGCGAAGCCTTGGACTCTAGTAGATGCTGGTAGACAGAAATAAAGAGGGAGAGAGCTGATCCCAAACACCTTTGGTTGCTGTTATTGTTCTGGGTGCTTCAGGAAGTAATCTGAAGAATCTGTAAAAGAAGCAAAGCACTCACAAAAGGGAAGTAAACTTGGCCAATGTTATAGCTGGCAATTTTTCTTAAAAGTGTGCTTCCCAGCAAGACAGAAAGACGAATGCTTAACATGACCGGCAGATGGGAAAATTTGGAACAGATTTCTATAGAAGCTGTGGTACTTTGAGCTGCTTCTTCCTAGGACAGACTCAGTTCCCATTGATATCTTCCTTCACAGATGTGAGCATAGAAAAGCTTCTCGGTAACTGAGGGTCTATGGATTCACACGGTACCACATGAAGTACTGATTTATGAACAGATAAGAAGTAAATCAATACACTGTGTGCTTTATTAGGGAAACCTTCATACCTGAAAGGTTAGGTGACTCAAATAACTTTACCACCATAGTTGATTTGTATTTTGGTACAAGCTTCTTATTTTACCACAAATCAATAATAGTTTACTAACAGACCATCTGCATACTACACAGATGTCAGAGTCACATTATCTGGGTTTTAAGGGCACTGGACTGCTTTAATACGTGACTCCTGTCACACATGCATTCTGTAACCAGTTTAGGGTTTAATTTCTTCATCTGGAAAAGAGAGTTGGAACACATGTATACAGAGTGCCAGTTACTGACACAAAGTCAGAGCTTCTATTGAAGCAGATACTCAGAATCTATAAAATATAATGGGCTACAGATACACTTGAACACTTGAGTCCCAGTTATGCACTATGTAGTAGAGGCACTGTGGATGAAGACAGCATTTCTGAAATTACTAAGTATTCATAGTACCTTCCTCCACAACAAATTCTATGTTCTGTTCAGGGCACTAAGCATTACTTTGCCATCTCATTAGAGAAAATATGCCATTAAATTAGCATATATTTTCTTCTTATCTCTCTGCATTAAGTCTACTTATTTACATGCCTTTCTCCCTCCATTGGACTAAGAATTCCTAAGGGTAGAGACTTGAACTAATTTCCTTAATATTTTTGCATGCCTTGCACATGGCAGAGTCAACACATTCTTTATTGACCGTGTGAAATGGCAGCTACTTGACATTAACTAGGAACATAAGATAGCACCAGCCTTTATCTACTATAATTGGGCTGACCTTTCCAGATGAATAATTTCTCCGCATTGTTTGGCCTTCCATGCATTATAATTGTTAGTATTTGACAATTAATTAGGGTATGCTAATGTGAAAATACAAGCGCCCTCAGGTGCATGTCAAAGAGTAGATAGATGGACAGTCAGAAGTGGAAGGAACCTGTCATACCCAATTTTCACAAGGTCACTCAACATTTAGAGTCCCTTCATTTGTTTTGTTTTGTTTTGTTTTTTCTGACCAAGCAGAATCTTGATCATCTATTTTTGGATTCTTTAAAGACAGCATGAAGTTGGTAAGGATTCTTGTCTGAAATGTATTCCTCCATGAAAAGTTCATGTGTCCCACCCGATTAGTTTCATCTCTTCACAATTTCCTTGGTCCTTTCAGCATTTCTGGTCCTCGGCTGAGGGTGTCAAGCAGACGTCACTTACGGCTGTGCGTGTTGAATTTTCCAACACTTGTCAACTTCACTCTTTGTCCAGGACAAGACCATGGATCAGGCTCATCGGATACCTGTTGAGCCACTTCAATTTCCAAACAGACTAAATTCACAGAAGCAAGGATCCCTCCTCGAACTTCAGAGCCCAACTGTACTTTCAGTGGGGTATCAGAACTGGGAGAGTTAATATTCTCTGTGTGGTAGACATTGTGACTGTCAAATACTATGGTTTGGATAAAAGTACTTATCATGTAGTTGCTTCTTCCAGGTTGAGACATTTTTGCCTAGAGAGAAGAGCGGAAGGTTCAGAAGCCTCAGGAAGCCTGGGAAGCTCGTGGGACTGGTCCATAAGGTTCCACAAGTAGTAAAAAGTTGCTAAGGAAGGAAGACTTCGGTAGACCTGCCTGAAAGTTGTGCAGGGAGTTCAGGTGGGAGAGCTCTGACATGAGTCATCACCCATGCGGGGGCAGGGCTTCTCAGTGATAGGAATGGCTGAATAATCCTTGCTTCTATAAGTACCTCCTTCTCTATGCTCATGTAAATGACTTCAATAAACCCATTGGTTTGCCAGGCTGGGTATGGTAGAATAACTCCTTTAGTCTGTCACTGGTGGTTTATCTGGTGCTAACAGATATTTAGTCACATTTCTCTAGGACAAATCAGTCTTGCAGTCCCCCAAGACACATATGTTAGCAGTTTGTTCCCTATGAAGAAGGTGGCACCATTACGAGGTGTCAGGAACTTTAAAAGGTGGGGACCCAGAGGGAAGTTTGGGATCGTTGTTGAGAGTGTATCCTGGAAAGCGATTGTGGTGTCTTCCATTTCTTCTTCTTTGGAGCCAGTCATGAGGTAAATGATCGTCCTCTGGCACAAACTCCTACCATGATGCACTGTAGTACCACCAGGCCCAATAAAATAGTCATGGACTCAAGCTTCCAAAATACTTAAAGTTTCTCTTCTTCTCCACCCGCCTCTCCTTCTCTTCCTCTCTCCTTCTGCCCTGTGTGTGTGTCTGTGTTTGAAACAAAGTTCCATGTATCTCAGACTGGCCTCAACCTCACTATATAGTGGAGGCTTGCCCTAAACTCCTAATCCTCCTGCCTCCACTTTACAAGTACGGAGATTACAGATGCACACCATCATGCCCAGCATTCTCAATATTTGTGACAGTAATACAAAAGTGATTAAAATAAGAAGCAATGTGCCTCTCTTCCTCTCAGATAGATGAATCCATTTAATCTGCCCAGTGAACAGAGCAGCTTAGTTTTCTCGTAAAGCTGTGACCAGCTTAATAACATTCTGTGTTCTGCTAGTAAATATTTAAAAGCTAACTCTTCAGACAAAGCTTTCCAGGTTTGAAGCATTTACTGATTACTATAGAATCAACTCTTGCATCATAGATAATTTAAAGCAATCAAGGTAAGGCCCCTTGACAGAGTTGGAAGTTGATATGTATAACTGGCTCAGCCATCAGCTAGAGCAGGCTAGCATCTCATTTTTTTACGTCTTCTCATTCTTGTTTTGTTTGTGTCCTTCCTCATTCTGGCTGCACTGGGATTATAGGCTACATGTGGCCTATGGTGTATAACCCAAAGATTTCTTTCAGCAGTCCTTCAGGGGCAAATAGAAGATTTTCATTACTATTTTAGCATTATATGTACATCACTGGCCTCAATTATTTCACAAAAAATTTCAAGTTCAAAGCATTTGACCAAAGATGCACAGAAATATTCCTTGAAGGATAAAGGGTAAATGATTTGATTTGTGACATTGTTAAAACTTAATTGACAATGAGAAACTGTGAACCACAGGGGATAAAATTGTAGCTAAGAAGAAAATTAATATCAAATGCTAACTTTTAACCTAGAGCCCATCTTCCTGTGGTTTTCTGTTTTGCTTTATTAAGTACTTTATTAATGTAAAAGTCCTTTTCTCTTTTATGGAATAAAAATTGAATGAAGACTTAGGGTCAGTTTCCTTCCATATTTTAAGTGTCAGAGGAAGAGTCTAAGCAAAAGATAAAATAGACTGTTAAGAACTCATGACATTTGAAGATAGATGGAAGATTTGCTGATATTTTGATTGAAAGAGGTGATTGCTGGTATCTTACCTAGATCTCCTTTATAAATGGATGTAACCAGTCTTCAGCTGTTTTTAGCATTGGCTTCCCATCTTTCAAATCTTCTTCCTTTTTCTGAGCAGGGTACTCCTAGAGTGGCAACCTTACTATAGTGATTATGTTCCACCCTTAGGAATAGAGGGCAGTGACTGACAATCATGGGGTGTAAGTTGATAGTCTTCGTCACCCAATGTAGACACAAACCTGTGGTATAATCCATGCCTTGCTGTTTTTCCTGGGTCCAGGTCAAAGTCAATAACCAGCCAAGATCATATCTTTGCTTAGCTTTCTCCCCAGTGTACCCTGCTTTCCTCATTTCACATCTCCTGAGAGCCTGTCATCAATCAATGACATTCACAGGAGTACCTGTCTTAACTTCCGCTCCCAGGAAACCCAGCTTAAGATATTTTATATCCCTGGTTCCTTTCCTGAAGACCTCATTCATAAGATAGTCTCCTTTTAGCAGAGCACACCAATGAGAGAGAAAGGCAAAGATAACTTGATAATGTGTCTGGGGGAAGCTGCCTTCTGACTCAACTGTTTAGGGAAGAATCAGTGGTGATGCCATTTGCTGTGTAATGAGCTTGTATTTAAAGGACATGTAGATAGATCTGTCTTGTCTTCACAGTCAAGTTCTATAACTGAATATTCCATTAGGTTGTGACTCTGATTTGTTGATTATCCTTACTAAGTGCTGGCTCTAGCTGCTGGTTTTTGCTATCCACCCTGACAGCCACTATGTGGGATTCAGTTGCATAAAAGTCCTGTGCTTTCATTATATCAAAATGCTGTAACTGAAGGGTCTATGAAATGACAGGATGTATTGAGCTGTTAAAGGTGTTTCTGGAAAAAGGGAACGGATTATCGGAAGAGTTCCCGCAGCTACCAACAGCAAGGGTAGATGGCAGCTGAAATATACCTGCAAGACCTAGGAGCCTTTCTGTAATGAAAAATATTACTGTAATGAAAATTTGGAGAAAGGAAATATGAATTATTTACCCTGAACTTACATTTTCTGAAGCTAGAAGGAATGGACTAAAGTGGAATGGGGTAAATTTTGGAATAGGAGGACAATCCTATCTTAATCCATATAGAGAAGCACTTGTTGTGTCCTAGATTGGTTGGGATTAACAATCATGGATCTTTATAAGTAATCTGGGTTTGGTGGGTGAGAGTGTATTTAATTCAAGTTGTCAATATGCGTTTAAGAATGTGAGGGTCCTTTGTTTCTCTGACCTGCAGCTATTAACAAACCAACTTGCTTTATGTTTCTCTGCCATTTTCTAGTGATGAGAGGCATGTTAAACTTGAGGCTTTGTGGACCACATACCTTCTAGTATCACTATGAATGTAACCCAACACAAAAATTATAAACTTAAAACATCATATTTTGTGATTTTGTAAGTCAGTCCTGCCATTATCAAATAAGAACTTTGTAGATAACACATGGTATGGCTGTATCAAAAGATTGGGCACGACCATCTAACTTTTTAAAATTGAATTTCGGCATCTCAGAAATTTTCTTGTCATTTGCTAGACTATAATAATATGACAAAAATTTGACTTCTTTTATATCTATGTTAGAATTTCTTCAGTTAACCTTCACAGAAATCAGATAGTGAAAAGTTCAGCATTCTCATTTAACAGCTAACAATTAGAGACACAAAAAGGCTGATGACAAAATTCAAGTCATCTAGCTAGAAAGTGGCTCAGAAATTTAGCATCAATTTAATGTCCCTTTATGTGTCTGTAAAAATCTAGCATGAAGGTGTGGCCTACACATGTGATCTTGAACTTGGGTGTTTCTTGACCTATCATCGCCATCATCATCATCACCACCACCATCATCAGTTTTTTTTTTATTATGGTTGAGACAGAATCACCCTCTGAAGCCCAGACTTGCCTAAAACTCCACTGTCTAGCCCAACTTGGTCTTCAACTCACAGAAATCCTCGTACTTTAGCTTCTTAGGTGCTGTGCTTAAAGGTGTACACCACCACTTCTAGCTTCCTTGCCCTTTAGACTACACAGTGAATTAAATTAACAAAAGCAATATAGTATAGTAGACAAGGCTGGGAAAGAGTTTGCTCAGAGATTAGAGCAGGCTTGGCAAACAGCTAGGAAAGGAGAAAGACTACCATGAAGGAAAAGGGCAAATACTGTCCTTGCCAGTTGCAGCTTGGTGAACAAGTGGATCACTAAGGCAGCACTATTATGGACAGATCTGTATAAAGGATGGTTGAGAAGGCAGTCATTTGAGGTTGCAAATTTATAGCATCAAACAGCAACAAAAACGAAGAAGAGGCTTAATGAGTAGAGAATTTACTCAAGTGAATTATTCCAAGGGAGAAAGAATGCTTGGGACCAAGAAGATGATCTGAGCACAGGTTTACAAATGTCTCCAGAACTAGGTAAAATAGGATTTTCCTTTATAGGGTGAAAGAAAAAGTCTAGCAAGAACCAAGCCAGGTATAGGCGTATACAGCTGTAGTATCAGTATTTGAGAAGTGGAGGCAGGAAAATCAATTCAAGGCCATCCTTGGCTATATAAGGAGTTTAAGGCCAACCTGGGCTTCACAAAACCAAATCTAAGAAAAAAATACATATGTCATTAGGAATCAATATAATGCTATGTCTATTTAGCATAATAATAGTATTGAGTTCTCTACTGGGGATTATGACCTATGTAGCTTTAGGTTCTTGACCTCTTTACCAGATAGGTATGAGTTTCATTTTATGGAGTGGGCCTTAGATAAAAATCAGAAATTGGTTGGTTATTCCCATAACATTTGTGTCATTATTGTACCAGTGAGTGTATCTTGTTAGACCAGGCATTGTTTTAGCTTGCAGGATTCACAGCTGGGTGGGACTGATGATTATTTTTCTTCAATATTATGCATAGCACCTACCAGCACCATGAAAGCTGGCCAGTAGTGATTGGGTCTCCAGGTGTGAATCCGCTTAACTTTTCTGTTATCTAAGACTCAATCAAGTATGTGGTATCTTCAGCAGTGGATTCTTACTATCAATTCTGGAAAAAACCAACAGTAATGGCAATAGCTAGTAGTGCTTGATGATCTATATATGGGACCCATTGGTCAATAACTCAAAAATAGGTAATTCATTTATAACACTGAGTGACTTATTTCTATACTCATAGGTCAGTGCATCTCTGAAACCTCATGGGAGAAGCTTTTCCTTATAGTAGATACTCACACAGAAACCTTCAACTAGACAGCTTGCAACAAATAAGAGATTTTTTTAGTGTTCAACCCTAAATGTAAGGTCTGTATCATGCCACCTCCCAAGGCTTCAGAGACCTCACAGAAGAAGGGGCAGAAAGGTTTTAAGAGCCATAGGTGATGGATAACAGCAAGGGAGCAGTGTTTTCCAGAAACAACAGGACAGATGCACATATGAACTCACAGTGATTATGCCAGCATATATAAGATCTGAAAAAACTCCAGTCACACCAAATCCCAACATGGAGGGAAAAAATGGGCGGCATGAAGTCCTGCCCATAACTGAGGAGCTATTGGCATTTCATACCTGCTGGGAGAGGGAGAAAGGCAATTGTGTTTAATGGGGTGACCCCTGGTAGGTCAATCACACTTCATGGCAGCCCCTACTCCTAGGAACAGTTGAACAATACAGACTGTATTTGATTGGTTTCAAAGAAGAAGGAGGAGAAGAAGAAGACTCAAAGTTGGATGGGTAGGAAGGGGAGAGTGAAAGGGGTGGGAATGCGAGGGACTGGGGGTTAATATTGTTAATAGGCACATTCTAAGAGGTCAAGTTCCTTGGAAGGGAACTCAAATATGGCAAACCCAGGATTTCAGCACCAAATGAATGGGGAAAAAAAGAAAAACAAAAGGAAAGGACACGACTACTCCTAGGTATGGTGGAGGAGATTATTACTGGAGACATGTGGGAGAGCATAGCCAGAGGCAGACACATCTAGGAGAGCCCAGAGTAGACATGACCCCTGAGCTGGGCTGTGAAGCAGGGTGGAGAAGAGCCAGACCAAGAGCCCAGGAGGGTTTAGGGTATTTGAAAAAGGGCCAGGTTACCAAAACGGCTGGTTTATTTTTTATTTTTTTATTGTTTTTATTGAGCTATAAATTTTTCTCCACTCCCCTCCCTTCTTACTCTCTCCCTTTCTACCCTCTTCCTTGACCCCCTTGATCCCAATTTACTCAAGAGAGCTTGTCTTTTTCACCTTCCTATGTAGATTTATGTATGTCTCTCTCTTAGGGTCCTCTTTGTTGCCTAGGTTCTCTGGGGTTATGGCCCGTAGGATGGTTTTTCTTTGCTTTATGTCTAAAAGCCACTTATGAATGAATGCTGTATTTGTCTTTCTGGGTCTACGCCTGACCTCTACTGGAGCCAGCAGGCAAGGAAGGCTGGCCTACCACACTAGCTAGACCTCCACCAAAATGGCTGGTTTATATAGGGAAGGGAACCTTTGGGAGGGGCAGCCCAGCACTTGGGCTGGAGAAGTTTAGGGTAGGTAGATTACAGCAGCCAGAAGGATCCTGTAATGGATAGGGACTGAAGGATGCTGGGAGAACCTGGTGGCCAGGTCTGCTTTGATACCTCAGCCATTTGTCCTGGGTTTGAGCCCTAATAAATATGATCAAAATCCACTGTATGAAATTCTCAAAAAAATAAAATATTGTTTAAAAATAAAGGAAAGAAGTGGGGCAGGAAAGGAGAGAGAGTAAAGAGAGGGAAGGAGGTAGAGAGAAAAAGAAGACTGTGCCAGGTATTACTAACTAGGCAGGGGAGCTTGGAGAAGATTTTCTGCTGAAGCTAGCCTGTTGTCAAGACCTTGGCCTCTCACACTCATCCACTATGGGATCCTTTCCCCTCATTTCTATGCACCATACTTTTCTTCTAAGGTGACACAGTACCATGACCAAGGCAATCTGTAAAGAGAAAATATAGGTGGAGCATGCTGACATTTTCAGAAGGTGAGTCCATGATTTTCCAGAGCACGAGTTTGGCTCCCAGCACCCACATCAGTGGGCTCACAATTTAATATAACTCTAGCTCCTGGGGATTTAAATGTCCTTTTCTGGTCTTTGAGGACACCTGCACACATGTAATACACATACACACACACACACACACAATTAAAAAAAAAACTTATGACCCATCATTTCCATTAATTGTAGCCTCAGAATTATCAGTCATATCTACACAGCTATACTTCTTTCTGGCCTCCCCTATTGCATCCATTTAATGGGTATATTAGCAGTATTTTGTTTTTATTTGTGGTCTATTTGGGTATCTAGTGTAATGCTTTGCATTTTTAGTGATGTACAAACATATGCATCTCAATCACAGTCATTTAATCCCTTCATTGAAAGCAAAGCTGCCTCTCAGTGATCTGGGACTTTTGCTGAGTAATTCAGGTAAATTCTCACAAAGATTTTTTTTTTCAAATGGCCCAACTCCATGTAGATGTTCTTGTGTTGCATATTCAGGACTCAGCCAACAAGAAAGTCACTCTGCTGAAAGTATCCCAACACTTAGGAAAGTTCCTGAGCCCTGAGGTAAGAGCAAGCCACTTGAATTCTTATAAACTGCAGCTTCTTAATAAAATACAAAGTGTACAGCTGCCCATGACTGATTCAGTTTTGATAAAAGGGAATACATAAAATAAAAAATTCTTTATTGTGTTAGTTGAATTATTCCTGTACTTCTCCAGCACAATCAAGTACACAAAGGATTATGCTTTCTTAAATCTCTCTCTCTGAGGTTCACACACACGCATGCACATGCATGCACACGCATGCAGACATATGCACACACACATGCGTGTGTATACACGTGCATGTGCTTGAGTGCATGCATGAGTGTATGTGTGTGTGTGTCCTATTGGGTAGTTGGGGGTAACTGTGAGTGAGAAAATGCTGTCCTGTCAAAATGCTTTATCGTTAAAATGTAAACCAATCCTTATTGAAGTCACTCTCAGAACACTGCCAACTTTCAGCTTGGAGCTTAGATTATCTTTCAGAAAAGGAAGCTGGAAGTTGTATTGACATAAAAGAAATGTCATTTGTGAAATCCCTGAATTAGCTGAGCTCTTCTGGGAAGTGACTTATACTCAGATTTCAGAGCCAAGTGTCTGTCTATTGTGCACATTTATGTCATGTCAGACAGTCCCCGAATAGTAAGTGACTGGGGATGCCTTCAAGTAATATTTTTAAAGGACTCACCACAGAATAAAGACACAATGAGCATAATGCTATCTTTGAGTCTGATAAAGACCAAGATAACAAATGAAGCCATCTACAGGTGCCTCAAAGATTAAGAACCAATATATAGGGTTGAATTTGATATATTGAAGAAATTGTATGCTTAGAGATTCATGGCTTTGAACATTGCTTATATATAGAATTTCAAGAAGTGAATCTCAGAAACAGATTATAAAGGTGGATACTAGAAGCCCAGGGGCTTGGAGGGATGGATAAAGAAAAGATGTTGAGCAAAGCATATAAAATTTTAGTCAAATGGTCTAGGAGGTGGCTCAGCAGTTAAAGAACTTGCCATGCAAACAGGATAACTACAGTTCAGATGTGCAGAACCCATACAAATGCTCCATGTGTATGGCAGCTCACCTGTAATTCAAGCCTTAGAAGGTGGAGACGAGGGATCACTAAAGCAAGACTCTTATGATACCAGCTGTATGGCTGTGTTCTGCATTTTAAGAAAAACCCTGCCTCAAAGAAAAAGGTGTAAAAATGTTTGAAGAATCCTGGGGCTGGAGAGATGGCTCAGTGGTTAAGAGCATTGCCTGCTCTTCCAAAGGTCCTGAGTTCAATTCCCAGCAACCACATGGTGGCTCACAACCATCTGTAATGAGGTCTGGTGCCCTCTTCTGGCCTGCAGACATACACACAGACAGAATATTGTATACACAATAAATAAATAAATATTTGTGATCAAACCGGACTCTCTAAATGTGGCTGCCAATGGGGACAGACTGAGAAGCCATCAATAATAGCACTGGGACCTGTCTCTTCTGCATGTATTGGCTTTTTGGGACCCTAGTTTACTTGGATGCACACCTTCCTAGGCTGGGATGGAGGGGGGAGGGCCTTGGACTTCCCACAGGGCAGGGCACCCTGCCCTATCTTAAGGATGGAGGGGGAGGGAGGAGGGTTAGTGGGGAAGCGGGAGGGGAATGGGAGAAGGGGAGAAAGGGTCAATTTTTGAATGGAAAAATAAAAAAATAAAAAAAAAAGAATCCAGACACCAGTCTTGGCCTTCCACACTCAGGGACACACATGTGCCTGCACACATTTGAGCATGCATATACATACTGTATAATACATAGGCATGCATATGAAAAAAAGGGAAAAAAGGATTCAATTAAATGGGAAGAGAAAATTTTAAGTACTTTATTGCACAATGTGGTGACCATAGTTCCTATTGCCATGATAATAATAACAAGAAGGTAGGTGGTGGTGACAGGTGCCTTTAATCCCAGCCCTCAGGAGGCAGAGGCAGGCGGATCTCTGTGAGTTCAAGGCCAGTCTGGTCTACAGAGCAAGTTCCAGGACAGGCTCCAAAGCTACACAGAGAAACCCTGTCTCGAAAAACCGAAAAAGGAGGTATTTTATATTTCAAATGTGCTGAAATCGGTCTGTTAACCTTCTTATTAAAAAAATAAACTGATAGATATGTTAATTAACTTGATTAAGTCTTTCTATAATGTACACATAGGTCAAAAGATTACACTCTATTCCATAAATACACATTTTTATCTGACATTTTAAAACTGAATAATAAAAATGTAATGTATTCTATTAATATTTTAGAACATTTTTCCAGGATTTTTGTCTTTATGCAAATTTATGCTTCGGAAAGAACAATAAGCTTGCAATTTGTTTTGTTAGCTTCCTCCCCACCTGTTTACTTCCCTTAAAACAGTAATTTTTCTACCCTGCCCACAGACTAAAATTCCTAAAGAGTTTGAAGAGTATGGAAGCCATAGGTGGGGAATGGATATATCTTGAAGAGCCTTGTTTGCACTGCCTTTTTCAGTTTTGATTGCATATTAGAATTCCCTTTGGGAGGCTTTACAAACTTTCTTTGTGAGGGCCAATTATATCAGAGTTCTCATGGGATAAGAGTCACAGAATTTTTTTTTCAAAGTCCCCAGATGATCCCAGCAAGACATCATGGTTAAGAATCTCAGCCTTAGCATTTGAGCTACAGAGTAGGTTTTCTTATAAGTCTCCCAGGTGATTAAAACATTCATGTAGCCTACATCTAGGTCATAAGATTTGCTTGCCACCATTTAAGATATAGCTGTATGTGCCTAGGCAGGTTGTCATGTGTTCTCCTTTTGGCCTAGAAAAATTCATTGTTAGGTCCATTGTCCTGAAGTACCAAGAGCATTTAAGGGGTGGAATATGGTATAATACTATAGTCAATAATTTTTAAATTAAATTAACTGATGCTACTTCTTAGTTAAGCACATTGGCTCTGGATCCTGGATGGATACTAGATTGCTTGGGCCTTGTTCTAGATAGCTTTCTTGTTCACTGTTATCTGAGAAGAGAAACCTCAGTTGAGAGAATGCTCCAGAAGATTGTCCATAGGCACGTCTATGAGTCATTTTCTTGATTGATGGTTGATGTGGGGTTAGTGCCACCTCTGGCACTCTGGTACTAGACGGTGGAAGAGGACAGGCTGAGTGAGCCACGAGGAATAAACCAGTAAGTAGTATTCTTCCAAGTCTTCTGCTGTAGTTCCTGCCATGAGTTCCTGCCCTTGACCTCCATCAGTGATGGAGTTTGACCTGAGCATTGTAAGCTGAAACAAACCCTTTTTGTTTGTTTTTGGTCCTGGTGTTTTATTACAGCAATGGAAACTCTAACCAAGGCGGTTCTATAATAGCCCCAAACCTCAGTTCACACACTCCTGACCCCAAAGGCCAGGACATATGTAGAAGGGAAAAGAAAGTAATTGATGTTTGAATTCCTAAAAACTATTCCAATGTGCTATATAGGCACAATGGAGAACCACTGGTTTACAACAGGGTTTCTTAATTAGTAGCCCCTGAATGGGCACTAGTGGCAGCACCAAGTACCTAGAAAAATTGCTAATTCTCAGGCTCCTCTCAAGACCTACAGAATCATGAACTCAGGAGCAGCATCTAGTAATTTGTGTTCTGACAAGTTATTGCAGATGTGTCTAACCTGTGGCTTGTGGTCCATATGTGTCCCAGGATAGCTATGAGCATGGCCATCCCAACACATTTGGAGAAGACAACATCATGTTATAAAGGTCAAAATATTGGGCCTCCCTGCAAAGGTTGCTAATGTTCCAGTTTGAAAGCCACTGGTTTAGCGTGTTGGCCACATTTTCTTTAAGCTTGCTCTATTCTTGTCAAGTATAGATACGAATTCATCACACCCTTCAGATTAAGTCAAATGATCATCTGTAATGTGTTCTGTATTTATTTTTATCACTTTCAATCCTACTTGCTTTTATCAACAAGCTTGAAACAGATATTCATTTACATCCTTTTTTTCTTTGAACTAGGAAAACTAAAGGTTAGAAAAATTATTTCTAAAGTGAGCTCCTCTTACTCATGATACTTGGATATCTCAGTCTCTCTCTATGTCTTCAAAAATGATAATTGATGGAAAGGGTATGTAGCCCAACAGTACTACATGAGCCTGGTATGTTCAATTCCCTGGTTTCCATCATTATTGAATGGTGGCGGGAGATAAACAATGAAAATACACGTGCCCAGAGTCACAGCCAAAACTGCAGTTGTGAGAAGCCATTTCTGGGAATTAGCCACCATTACCTATGAAAGAATAAGAATGGCAGGCAAGAAGTAGGAGGCTGAGAGGCATGAGCAAGGGTGGGTGGTGCTGCAGCCAAGGAGACACAATGATGAAGGCAAAGTAGACACATGAAGGGAAATTATGCTGTCTGTAGGTCAGGATCAGGGTCAACTGCACATCTGGCAAGGGCAGCTGCTGCTCTAGACACTTTGGGGCCCTTGCGTACTGATCCTCAGGCAAATCAGTATTTTATGTTCTCTGCGAAAAGCTTGGCTTATCTAGGGCATCTTCTGGAAACAAGGCTGCTAAGATTTGTGGCAAATTCTTGGAAAATGGTAGTGAGATAAGCAGTGGTGTCAGGAGCAGAGCTTAAGTGCTGTTTTTGTCAAGCAAAGTATATAGAACACACACATACACACACACACACACACACACACACACACACACACACACACACGCACCTGGCCTGGCAGTACTACATGGAGGGACTGCTTCCCTTGGGAAAGGAATCTTGGAAATATGCTACCAAATTTCTAGTTCCACCTTGGCAAAAAGAGGTTGTGGTTAGAGCCCTTTCCTTTCTCTGTACTACATTCATGAACTGGTTACTGGTGAAAATCAGTGTTTCTCAAGTTGGTGTTTTAGAATGTCTGGGGTTCCAATACTATAATTTAAGGGGAGTTACATCCACAATAATGAATTATTAAATTTACCTTTGTTGATGATTTTGAAATTAATTTAGGCATGACTTAGGTAATCAAGACGGTAACCTTTACAGTTTACAGTTATCAGTATTGTAGTAATCGCCTACACCATTTGAGGAGGCTTCTATTGTTACCATTGTTTTAAAGATAAGTAAGATTTTTACAATAAAATCAACTCACCAGCTTTGAGTGAGTTAAAAGAAGAGGCACCATTAGTGACCTAAATCTTGCCACTGTGTTAGTGTCAGCTTCAATTGTCCCTAGGCAATGAGCCAAACAGAGATAGACTTAATAATGTAAATCATCAATTACACCTGAATAAAGGCCAATTACATCCCAGTGTGCAGTGTGAACGAATGTCACGGTAGTTCAAAGAGAGATGTGTGATTGGAAATTTTAATGAATCCTAAGAGAAAACAATTTCCCCAAACAGAATTAAGTAAGCTGGGTGTTCAATGGCTGTGATTGCTGGAGAAATCTGCTAATAGATGTTTGGAAAAGAAACAGGAACTGTGCCTATATGGGTTGAGTATTGCTTGGAACGAGTTGGTGCCATTGTGCTGATTGCATCCTCATCAGGGGATAAAAACTTGTAAGTCCAAGTGACAGCAACGAAGTGCTGGCTTTACGCTTTACATCTCAGTACATAGCTAATGTGCATTACTTGTTACTTCTCGTTAATGACTGCTGTATAGCCATTACATAAAATGCTTCTGAAGACAGTGTGCTTTAATGTTAACCCATGCTGCTTGGTAAGGAAATGACCAGTTTACCTTGTGAAGCAAGCAAGTGCTGTCACTAAATAACTGATACTTAATCTTGATCATCAGCTTGGCTGGATTTAGAATCACCTAGAAGACAAAGTTCTGAGAGTGCCTGTGATTGTATTTGTGGGGAGATTAACAGAAGACAGGAGATCCACTTTAAATATAAGCAGTACCATCTCTTTGCCTGGGCTCCTCAACTGGGAAAGTGAGAAGGGAAGCTAAGCACCGGCACTCATCTCTTTCTCTGGTACCCAACTGTGGGACCAGCAATCTCACATTCCTAGATCCATGCCTTCCCTGGTTTTGATGAACTGTACCCTCAAACTGTGTGCTGAAACAAACTCCTCTTCCCTTAAGCTGCTCTTGTCACATATTGTGCCCCAGCAGTAAGTAAAACAAGTCATTAATACAGTAAGTGATCTGTGTTGGAAACAGTTCCCCATTTGGAGCAACCTCTGAATGTTTATTTATTTTTTTCTTTTCAAAACAGCATTCTCCATCTGCTGGTTTCCTCACTAATAAGTAACAAACTTTGGCTTGTGGTCAGATTAATTCACTTAAGTAATTTGGCTTCAATAGTCTTTCCAAGTCTCACGAAGACAAGGAGATCTTAAAAACAAAAACTGGCACCACTGAAGGCCAGTCCTTACTGATCCTTCAAGCAGATACTTTGTTTCAGAAATAAAGAAAACAAAAAAGTCCATTTATCAATTTCTCTTGCATTTTTATTTTTATTAGTATTTCTTGAGTAAATTAGTTCTTGTTTCTATCACTTCATGCATTGGTTGCTCCATCAATTCAACAGGTTTCTGTCTTCAGAACACTTATGATGTGGGGAGGTCAGACAATGGACAAAAGCACTTAAGGGAAATAAGTGAGTGGACAGAAGAACAAAAAGGAGAGCAATTGTAGAAGAGGGTTCTATTTTGAATGAAGTGATGGGGAGGGCTCTCGGGAGTGACTTCTGAGTAAATACTTGAATAAAGTAGGGGAGAGAGCCAAGAAAAGAGATGGGAGAAGAACATTCCAGATAAAGCACCCAAAGTAGGAAAAATGTGGGACCTGGAAGTGTAGCTCGGTGGTAGACATGACTTAGCATATGTAAGACCATCAGTTAGATCTATCCATCTACACACAAAAGAATGTGTGCTTCCGTGGAAAACCATACATTGTTGAGAGCAGTGATTCTCAAGCAGGAGGAGGCAATTTTGTGCTCCACTCCCTAGTGAGACCTGGTAATATTTGAAGAAATTTTGTGTTGTTTTGCAACTCCATAAGCATGCTATTGGGATCTCATGAGTAGAGGACAAGGATACTGCTCCACAACCTACATTGTGTAGGGCAGGCTTTCCCACCACTGGCAATTATGCAGCTCCTCCTTTCAACCGTGCTCAGGTCTGAAAGCCCGGTTTAAAGCATACACCTAGGGGTAGTTTGATTATGAGGAGTTTGATTCTATGAGGAGGCTGCATCTATCATAGCCTTTGAATGATTGGGCACTTTTGTTGTAAATAAGTGATTGCATACTTAATAATACCAGTGAAGTCTTTCCCTTGGAGGTTATGCTGACTTTCCTCTGTCACTTAACAAGAGCCTTATTTTGTTATTCCAATACCCTTGATCTAGAAATAGATTTGTTCTTTTCACTTACCTTTGAATTGGTGACAATATCTTGCTGCTTTCCTCACTGACAATGAGGTAACTAAAGTCCTTAATTGATGTTGATTTTATATTTGCATAAAGAGCCATGATGCTACTTAAAACATTATCCTTAGACTGGGGAGATTGGTCAGTGGGTAACAGTGCTTGCTCTGTGAGTATGAGGACCTGAATTCTAATTTCCATAGTTCATGCGAAAAGTCCAGGTATGGTTGTACATGCCAACAACCCCAGCATTCAGGAGGGAGATAAGTGTATTTTGAAGACTGGCTGGCCCACCCACCTAGACCAAACAGTGAGCTTCTGGTTCAGTGAGAAGCCCTGCTTCAAGGCAATGAGTCAGAGAATGACAAGTCACCTGTGTGTCTTTCTCTGGCATCTCCAAGACATGCGAATACACTGGGTGAGTGCACTTTTATATTCATGTGTGTGTAGCACACATACACACACGAGTAAATTTTAAAAACCTATCTTTTATCATAGTAAGGACAAAATCCCTGAATTATGTTTAAATCCTTGTTTTATCTAAACAAATCAAATTATATACATTATTATACACCCAGAATTTACATATAAAAGAATACTTAGAGATACTCCCATTAACTCAGAGATACCTAAGCACACCTCAGTCCTTTGCCTAACTGTATGACATTCAGTTTACCATATGTACCAGCATATATAAGCAGTTTTCTTATAATGTATTTGCAGTGATATGCAGAGAAAGAATTTTCCATTCACTGCCAAGTTGTAAATAAAGCACTCAGGAGGAGGAAGCAACTAGAACAGAGTTTGAAATCAGCCTGCTATCTATAGTAAGCCCTTGACTCAGAAAACAAAATCCGTTTGCAGAAGATATTACTTGTAATAAAAGTTTTTCAGTGTATAGCTTCAAGTTTTTCACTATTATGCATAAAACAGCCTACTCTTGATTCCCTGTAGAATCCTCAAATTGGCTCTTTCAATGAACTCTGGAAATACTATGATAGAATCAAATATGAATGGTTGCAGGAAAAACTTAACCAACATTACACTGCTATGGACCTCACCATTGCCTTTCTAGACCTTTCTTTATTCTTCTCTTTTCTACCTTCTTTAAATGTTAGCCCTGCCAGGCAGTTGTGACACATACCTTTAATTCCAGCACTAAAAAGGCAGTGTCAGGCAGATCTCTGTAAGTTCGAGGCCAGCTTGATCTACAGAGTAAGTTCCAGGACAGCCTGAACTACACAGAGAAACCCTGGAAGAAGAAGAAGAAGAAGAAGAAGAAGAAGAAGAAGAAGAAGAAGAAGAAGAAGAAGAAGAAGAAGAAGAAGAAGAAGAAGAAGAAGAAGAAGAAGAAGAAGAAAGTTAGCCCATGAGGAACTCTACTAAGAGTCTGGGTAAAGGAAAAGAATGAAATCAGGTACCTTCATACCCCAACTTCAATTCTTTCCTGAAACCTGGGTCTCCAATGAAGGTATATAATTTATCATAAGTGGAATTTTTCTGCATGATTCCTTCCTTCCATTTTTTTATGTTCTTAGTCTCACCTCATTCCTACAGACCTACAAATGGCAAGAGCTACCCAGCACTGGGTCCTATGAAACAGAGATTTATAAGTGATCTCTATGTAAGTAGACTTTTGTTTGAGTTTGGAACAACTGTTTACCTCTGCATGGTCCCTACAACTACAAGCTATAACTCCATTGTCACTTCTAAATCTACTTTGAATGTAATTATCTTTCCAGACTTGCAATCCCTCTTAAAACCAACTAAAAAATATGAACTGTCTTCAGACAAACTGTTGGAGTTCAAATAATGTCTAGAGAACCAAAGGGCTAGCTATTGACCTGGTCAATCAGTCATTTGCTCAGCAGGTGCTCAGTGAACCCTGATTTGCCGCAAACCATTCCAGCTAGTAGTAGGAAGGAAGGACTCATAGTCTCTGCACTTTGGTGCTCATATACATATATGGGTCACACTTGTGCCCTCCAAGCTATGGGAAGTGATGAGTATACCAGGCATTATATGCAAGGAATTTCTTTGAAAATGTAGGTCAACAGCTATAGGGAAATACCTGGCCCCAAAGATATTTCATCTTTAACTTGCATCAGTTAGGATCTTCTGATCATAAGTAACAGAAATTCAAGTGAAATTGGCTTAGAGTGAAGAAGAGCTTAAATTGCCATGAGCAAATGGAAAGTGCAATGATCAATTTGACTTCAGCTTCCTGCTGAGCTCAGGAACATCAGCTTTATTGCCAAAGAGCTGTTATTTCTACATTTCTTTGATTTGGTCTTTATGTTGACTCCATGCTCAAACTCCCACAGGGAGTCAGAACTATAGGCTTCAGGCCTGCATATTCCAAGTGAAAGATTAAACAGGAAAGGAGAAAGAATCTTCTTCACAATTCTCATCAGCTTAACTTGATCATCAACTCAAGTCTGAGTACATGGGAGAAAATGGGGGAAAAGAAACACTTATTGAGTACCTAATATTTTTCTTTCATTATTCTAAGCATGTTTCCCATTTGATAGTGTTATTACTATGTACATTTTTCTGAAGAAGAAAGTAAATGTATAAACACTACACCCTGGAGCTAAGCAGTAAAAACAAAAGCAGAGGTCTGACCTAGGTGGTCTTGCTTCAGTCCTGAAGAGAAATCATTATGTTTTCCGTAATATGTGTAGTATAATGCAGAGTCTTATGTCTTCTGATGGTCCTAGAGTCAACAACCATGCATCTCAGTGCTTGGAGTAGCAGAGTACTGTGATCTTCCTGGTTAAAATCCCACTCCCATTCTCTGTTCTGAAGTGCAAACTGTGTGTCTAGGACAGAGGAATCTCCAAGAACTGGTTATTTTCCACCACAAACAGTCCTGTGTATGAAATGCTAAAAGGGCAGAGAGCAGAAAATCTGTTAGGAAAGCCAAGGAATATGGAGAGTAACAGGAAAAAGTCCAAACGCAGGAGTCGGAAACACTGAATACAGCAGGGACCATGAAATCTCTGGCACTCAGTGAATTAGGGCCATCAGCTCACAGGTGCCAAGTCTGAGGAGCTGATTCTGAGACTTCAGAATTCTTCAGCAATGTGAACAGGCAATGCTGCAAGTGAAACTTAGGCCATAACTGCTTAATGAAAGAAGCCTGGGTTTGTCTTTAATGGCTACAGGAAACGCTGAAGACAAATATTGAATTTCTAGATAGGAGGAATGAGTAATACAGCAGCAAAGCTGGTAGGAAAACATTTTCTTAATTGGAAAAAGATGAGGTTTTTTAAATGCATTCAAGAATTAGCTTCTGACAGCACCCCTGCTTTTCCCCCAACAATATTCTGGATGTAGAGTGCAAAATAGCCCCATATTTTTGAAGAGATCAAGCATTAATAGTCAGAGTTTATGGTGGAAGAAGACTGCAGTGGTGCTGACTAACCTGAGATCCATTTTTTGTTCAGAGGAAGACATTTTTCTCCACCAAGCATCTCAAAAACCTTTCCTCTGGAAGTATGCGCAAACAGTCTTAGCCAGCAGAGTCACGAATGCTGGCACTCAGAGAATTCAGGCACAAGTATGGAAGTGCATTAGGCAACTACTCCAGGCATCAAGAGGCAAGCCTTCAGAACTTTTGTTGATTTGATCACAGAACAGATGTCAGAAAGTCTTTGTCTATTTTAAGTTCTATAGGAGGAGCAGAAGAAACGTGCTGTCTTGGAACCTATTGTAGAAGCTTCGGGGCAGCAGTACCATTCCTGGCTTCACTGAGAGTCATCCTGGGCTCTTGAAACTTGAAGGACTAGGCCTCAATCTAAGCCTATTGAAACAGCATATTTTAGAGCAAGCATCCAGATTTCGGTGTTCTTAGAAGATCTCTGGGTGATTTTAACATTCAGTCTATATGAAAATCTCCTCTTTTCTCTATCTGGCACACATGCATACATACACACACATACACACATCGTAAGTGGCATAGCATTCTCCATACAGTTTCATTCACAAGACATAATACGCAGAAATTCCAGTTAGCATTTTTGTTAAATCCAGCATGTCCTGCAGATATTAATACATAAGGATATGTAGATTCAGTATAATTTATTGACTTTGAATATCTTACTTTGCATACCCAGAACATCAAAAGTGGTGCATATAGCTTTGTCTTCCCCTTAGACTGTCTTGCACCCATGTGATTCATTTTTCTATGAAGGTAATATTTGCTTCTTAATAGAGACAGATGCCTAGAAATATAGAAGGTCAAGTATGATCTTACATGAAAAGTTTTTAATTATGCTATAAGGAGAAAAGAAATGTATCTTGTAAGAACTTACCTTGGGGGCTGGAGAGATGGCTCAGTGGTTAAGAGCTCTGCCTGCTCTTCCAAAGGTCCTGAGTTCAATTCCCAGCAACCACAACCATCTGCAATGAGATTTGGTGCCCTCTTCTGGCCTGCAGGGATACATGCAGGCAGAGCACTGTATACATAATAAATAATAATAAAAGAACTTACCTTGGAATGAGCATAAAAATTAATGAGAAATGAAAAGGGAGAATTAAACCCCTTACTGAATAAAAATCATTCTTTTTTGAGATCAAGGTATTTTATGGAAATACTTTTCATCAAAATAAAATATGAGCACCATGCTGTAGTATAAATGTTTGCAAAATATATGCACATCATACACACAATCTTCAAAAAATTAGACAGGTCAAAGCTCAGGATTATGATATGTAAACCAAGAGAAAGAAAATGCCTTTTCAGAATGCAGTAGTATTAGTAGAGAAACCAGGAAAAAACTTCTATGTGTTTGTATTTATATTTCCTTCAGTTTTCTTCTTTTACCCTGGGTTTCAGCTTGATTTTATTATGCTTAATTAAGACTAGATAGATGATCTTTGATTATTATGGAGTTAGTCCTCAATAAACCAATCACAAGATGAAAACAGTGTATCAAAAATGCACTAAAGGGGCTGGGGAGACAGCTCAGCGGTTAAGTGTGCTTGTTGCTTGTATTAGTGTTCTCTAGAGCCACAGAAATTATCAGACGAGTCTCTATCTATCTATCTATCTATCTATCTATCTATCTATCTATCTATCTATCTATCATCTCTCTATCTATGTACATATATATATATACATATACATATACATATACATGCACACACACACACATGGGGATTTATTAGAATGACTTACAGGACACAGTTCATCTAATCCAACAATGACTAGCTGTGAAAGTTCAAGAATCTAGGAAATGCTCAGTCCTGCAAAGCTTGATGTCTCAAACTGATATTCTGTATACACTGGAATCCCAAAGAAGTAGGCTCCAATGACAGCGAAGAAATGGACTTGCTAGCAAGGTGAGGGCAAGCAGGCAAAGAGCTAAAGCTTCCTTCTTCTATGTCCTTACATAAGCTTCCAGCAGAAAGTATGGCCCATATTAAAGTTTTGTCTTCCCACCTCAAGATTTGGATTAAAGGCATTTTTCTTTCCACCTCAAGATCTGAATTAAAGGCCTGTATGTTCCAGCTTTAAGAACTGGATCAAAGGTATGTGTCTTCCTACTCAAAGGTCTAGAAGTGGACTCGCTCACTTCAACCCAAATGGAAAATCTCTCACAGGTGTTCCCTCTATTTTGAGACTGTAGTTCATTCTAGATGCAGTCAATTTGACAATCAAGAATAGCCATCTCACTGCTCTTGCAAGGGACCCAAGTTTGGTTTCCAGCACTAACACTGTAGTTCCAGAGGGCAGTACACCCTCTTTTCTCCTCTATCAGTTCCTATATCTCTCTGTGTGTGTATTCACACAAATATACATAGATAATAAAACTATATGTTTTAAAACAAATGCAACAAATATAAGTCATCTCATTAACAAGTGAGTTTAGTAAAACAGCTCACTCTATGGAACAGTTGTTTCCCCTCATGGTCACGTGGCTGAGGTTCTATGACACAATCAAAAGAAGAACATCCTACATACCATCTAAGTCCAGGAATGTATCCAAGCTTAAAGTACCATTTCTACTGAGTGTGTAGTCACTCTTGCATCTTTATAAAGTCAGAATCATAAGTCAAATCCCTTTAAAACAGGAACCATCTCTACTTGTGTTTTTAAAAGTACATTGTACTTTTTTCTTTTGCAGATTTATTTTAAATTATGTATATTTGTGTGTTGTGTAACTACACACAGGTACTCCTAGAGACCAGGGTAGGGGGTTAGATGCCCTAGAACTGGGATTGTGGGCAATTGTGGGCTATCTAATGTGGGTATTGGGGATAAAACTGGGAGCCTTTGGGAGAGCAGTAAGTGCTGTTAACCACTGGACTCTCTTTCTAGCCCATGAGCTTTATCTTATAGAAAGGACAAAAAGGTAGAAGACGTATTCTACTGATATCATGGAAAATAAGTTGTTGGATCATAGGAGTTAGGCATGCTATACTAGGGGCAGAGTATGTAATATAGTACCAAGAGGCACCACAAATCATCCAGTTCACTGTCATCCTGGTACAAATAAAAAGTCACACACACTTCAAAATTAAATTTACAATTTACAATTTTACAAGTTTACATGGAAGGTTTGGAAATTGTAGTCAAAAGATTGAGGTTACACAGGATGGCCTTTCTTCAGACACAAATTGCAAGTTTGGAAGGAGGGAGGATCTTTTAAATTTCCTGGTGTAGGAGGTTCTTCTGTTCATGTTTTGCTTTCATTGGTTAATGAATAAAGACACTGCTTTGGGCCTGATAGGGCAGAACTTAGGTAGGCGGAGAAGATAGAACTGAATGCTGGGAGGAAGAAGGGCAGAGAAAGAGATACCATGGAGCCACCAGAGACAGATGTGCCGAATCTTTCCCGCTATACCACAGCCACGTGGCAATACACAGATTAATAGAAATGGGTTAAATCAAGATGTGAGAGTTTGCCAATAAGAGGCCAAGTAGTGTTTTAATGAATACAGTTTCTGTGTGGTTATTTTGGGGGCTAAGCTAGCTGGGCGGCCAGGACAAACAGCGGACCCTCTCCTTGTAACAATTGGCAGCCCAACATGGTCAACTAACTCAATGTAAAACCTGAGAGGGCTTGAAAAAGGAATTCTAGGAGATATATATATATATGTGTGTGTGTGTGTGTGTGTGTGTGTGTGTGTGTGTGTGTGTGGGGAGAGAGAGAGAGAGAGAGAGAGAGAGAGAGAGAGAGAGAGAGGGAGAGGGAGTTTAACACAGCTTTTTGCTGGTGGCATGATGCAGAGAGATTTTTCCTGACTCAGCAGCTGCAACAGGAAAAAAGTGGTGGTTTTAAAATACCAGATTTCTGGGCTGTGCCACCAGCATGACCTCTGACTCTTTTGAGAGATGAATTATTTGGGTGGGATTTGTGAGCAGATTTCTCTGGCTTGCTTGATGGCAACTTGGACCAGCTGTGTGCCTGAAAGTTGGGCGGTGTGCATGGCTGAGAGGCTCAAGCAGCTCCACTATGCCGGACTGGGCAGGGCAAGCCCACAGTACCTGTATTTGACCTAGGAATATTGCAGCTTAAATTCTTAAATGCTTAGCATTTTAAAAGTGCAAAGTGAAAGTGTTCCTGGACAGTAAAGAATTACAGATTCACAATAGGACAGATTTAGACATAAAAGACCTCTAAATGGGTCACAGTGTTGGATAAATGTACATAAGCTTGGGAGAGAAAAAGAGTAAAAAAATAAGGGTAAAGTCTTTAAAGAGACAGAGTACAGATAGTCATTAATTAAAAGAAGTAAAGAAAAATAAGCCACAAAATGGAAAATTCACAAGAGTCTGGATTCTGTATATTATTGTGTTTTCTTTTCTTTTCTTTTTTTTTTTTTTGACTGTGAAGGAGCTAAATACAGAAAGTCATTTCATTGTATGGGGTGTTAAGCTGAACCAGCATGTATATTATAAATGTATCTTGACCTTAGAATTTGGGTGTAAGGAGATAGTGCTTTGGAAAAGAGGTTCTTCTTTTGTTTTCACAGAAGATGAGAACCTGTGGATTGCTTCTACACCAATATGGTTTCATGAAACAAGGCCTACTGAAAGGTTGCCGTGAACACCCTCAAAAACTCACTTTGCTCAACTGCTGACTGAGATGAACCTAGCACACAGGATACACCATGGAAGACCTGATTAACAGCGCTCCCATACAGCATGAAGCAGTTTAGAGAAAAAAGACTACACCCATATTCCCAAATATTGTTTATAAATGTTCTTTTACATTTAAAGGGGGATATGGTATAGATACAAATGATTTGCATTGGTATGGATCTTGCTTTATTGATACGAATTTAAGGTCCATTTTGTTATATGTGTATGATATTTCTGATCTTGATTAAGGTATTGTGGTTGTGTAGTTCATTTAAAAAATGTAATGTATAATTAAGAAATATAGGTTAATAGATAATCATCTCTAATAGTCAAGTTTGTAGTTATGTTAGTTAGATTTTCTAGATGTGCATAGATATATTTCAGATAGATAGGCATTCTTCATATCTTTCAAAGACTACAGAATATGGCATTTAAAATGTTTTAATAACTTAGGGCTTTTCATGACAATGAGACACGTCTGCTCCTGGCAGCACCAAGCTACTTTCTGAGGAAGATGAGCATTGAAGAGGCTCCCTATGGAGTTGATTAGCCATTTGGGCAAGAAACTGCTCTTACCTGGACTGTTGCATAAACTGGACATGAAGAACCTACAGAGAAATGACTGCTGAACTTGCCTAAAGGTGAAATGATCCTTCAGGGTTCCTGTTTCATGAAATAATCTGTGAGATATTCTGCAGGATACAGAAGAAAGTGACTGAACTGTCTTTGAATTTTCCTGCTTCATGGAAAAGTCTGCTGGATACTATGGGCCTGAAGGCCAAAGATGGATGCCCCAACAGTATAGAAAAACTTTGGGTAACTGTCCAGGCAGCAAGATGTCTCTGTCATTTCTAGAGTTTTGGAAGTTGCTTACAATGCACTTTCTGTTTACTTAGGTAATATTATATCCTTCTGGAGTCTTTGATGGAGTTGAAGAATTTATAGTTATAGTTCTCCTTAGTTATAATAAAAGATAAAGTACATATAAGTATTATAACTGTAATTAGTATTTGATACCTGTTTTGTTATATGTAATTTTACTATGTTAAAGTTAAAGCCTTCCTTTTTGTTTAAACAGAAAAGGGGAAATGGTATAGGAGGTTCTTCTGTTCACATGTTGCTTTCATTGGTTAATGAATAAAGAAACTGCTTTGGGCCTGATGGGGCATAACATAGGTAGGTGGAAAAGACAGAACTGAATGCTGGGAGGAAGCAGGGCAGAGAAAGAGATGCTATGGATTTTCTGCCTGAGACGGATGCTGGTTAGAATCTTACCAGTAAACCACAGTCACATGGTAATACACAGATTAATAGAAATGGGTTAAATTAAAATGTAAGAATTAGCCAATAAGAAACTAGAGCTAATGGGCCAAGCAGTGTTTTAATGAATACAGTTTCTGTGTGGTTATTTCAGGGGCTAAGCGAGCCAGGTAGCTGGAACAAACAGCAGACCCTCTCCTTGTAACAATTTCCCTGGGGTTCAACAGTATACTAAGAAGACTCATGGGATTTGCTAAAAGCTTCCCTATTTATGGTTATTGTATAGTTCAAGGAAAGGATACTTATTAAAATCAGCCAAAGGAGGATATTCACAAGAAGGATTAGGAAAAGTAGAAATGTAGAGCCTCCAGCATCTTCTAGGGATTCATGCACAGTATTACTTTTCTGGGGTAAATGTGTGGCATTTGTATGAATATTGCTAAGTGATAAGCTCATCTGAACTTTAGTGCCATGCTTGTGTGTATATGCAGATATATATGCAAGGGAGTGTATACACATGTATGTGGAGGCCATAGGAAAACTGAGGGTGTCATTTTCAGGAATGCTGATGCTGTTCCCCTTCTTTAAGTCAGGTTTTCTCATTGATCTGTAGCTCACTAGCTTGGAAAAAACAGCTGACCAGCTATTTCCAGGGATTCTCCTCTCACTGCCTCCCTAGTGCTGGGATTACCAATATGCTCAGGAAGCAGTTTTACATGGTTTCTTTGGATGAAATCTTTACTGAGTGAATTATCTCCCCAGCTCATATATATTGAATATTATAAAGTATGATGGCTAGAGTGAAGGCTTTCATATGTATTGTATTACTCAGTCTTGGCTCATATCATTCAATCCTGTGTGGTAGCCATGGTTTCTTCTGAATAGTACATGAGGCAATGAGAGTTTGAGTAGTTTAGCAAGGACTCTTAGGCAGTGATAAAGTCAAATTCCAGTCTTTGTGGGACAGACTCCAAGTTCATTTCTTATAACTCCAGGATTTGTCTTCTAGCTAGTAAGCTTTGGATGAAATAATCCAGACCAAGATGTTGCAATAAGAAAATATATTTGAAAGACTAAAGAAATGACTCATCAGGGAGTGCTTGCTGTGCAAGAATGAAGACATGAGTTCAAATTCCCAGAATTCACATAAAAATCTGGGTTTGGTACCATGTGCTTATTATAATCTCAGTTCTGGGAAGGGAGAGCTAGGAGGATTACTGGGGTTTGCTGGTTGACAACTTTGCTACAGGTTCACTAAGAGACCTTGTCTTAAGGGAGTAAAGTAGGGACTCCATGCACATGCATAGGTACATGCACCCATTCACACATGTGGATACACTACATATACACTCTTACATAAACACATGTACATAAACATGTCTGAACATGTACATATATAGAGAGAGATGGGAAACATAAATATATTGGAATGATAAAAATGAAATTAATTCTTTTAGCACTCAAATGGATAGAAGATGTTTGATCACTAATTACCTTTGCCCGGGACAACACAGAAAGACATTAAACATTGAAATAGCTGACCCTTGTTGGGTGGGTGGAGAAAACATTAAGGCAAGGGAATTCATTTTTTTTCCGTGTTGTTGGCATTAGGTCTTAAGCATTACAGAGAAATTGAAATCTAATCTGTCTTGTATAGGGAACATGGTAAACATTTGTCTGCCTCCAATTTGAAATTTTCAATATTGTAACTGTCACCTACCAAACCTCTGCAGGGAGATTATGGGAATTAGCAGTGTGATTTGAAAGCACTTCTGATTATTGCTCATAAAGTGAGGAATAAGAATGAAATGTTCTAAGAATAACTAGTAAATATGCATGGTACTCTAGAGGAAATTTGCTCTACTAACGTGAGGAAATTTGCTCTACTAACGTGTGGGCTGGTAAAATGGTTTTGCTGGAGTGTCCCTTTGAATGTCATCTGAATAATACAAGATTTGGGAACTTTTATTGTCTACAAAGTGTCCTCTACCGTTGGGAATCTGAGAGTTCTAAAGGACTGCTGTGTTTTCTATTTCTCAAATGAAGTAGTGTGAAGGGGCAGGCTGCTGAGTTGAGTATCCAAAGGAAGAGATCAGAAGTGTAGAAGATTCATATTTTATTGAAGTGATACTTGAGGGCATGATAGGAATGCTATTACAACATAATATTGACTCCTTATATGAGGATGTTCTTTTTCCCTTAAAGAACACATCAAACTCAGTCTATAATGACCTTCTATTCCCATAGCCTAAATGACAAACTGTTCTTGAAATATGCCAGCATTGTTCTAATGAATATGACTGTGTGTCACTGTGAAATAATGTGAATCTAGATTTTTCTGTGATTTTTAAGCTGGTTTTAAAATTAACTATATTCATATATCAATTATTTGTTCATAGAAAGCATCCTATCAAAAAGTATAAAAAAGAAATTGGATGTGCATATAAAAATAAAATGCTGGCTATGATGAGATTATTAATTTTAGGTTACTTAACTAGTCCTGTTTTCTTCAGCAATTTCAATTCTGAAAGTCTATACTCTAAACATACCAGTAGAAATAAGAAAGGACATATGCACAAAAATTCACTGCAGCTACATTTATAATACAAAGATATTCTTGTGGAGCTACAGATGCTCAGTGGTTACGAGTGCATGTTGCTCTCACAGAGGACCCAAGTTCAGCAACCATGCCAAGAGGCTTACAACCATTTGAAATGCCAGCTCCTGAATTCAAGTCTCTCCTCTGGACAGCACAGAAACTGCTCCCCCTCTTAAAATAATACTAAATCTTTTAAAAATGATATCAAAAAACTAAAAATAACTAAATGTCCCTCATTAGGAGATTGTGTGACTAGACTAGGGTACATCCACACACCAGAACAGTGTAGCTGTGAAAAAGAATGTGAAACTGTTCTGAATATTGCTTTGGAATGATTTCCAGGATGCATTATTAAGTGAAAAAAATGAAGGCATGAAAATTATGTATGTTATTCTACTAGTTAATTGAGAAAATATGAACTTACCTGTATATATTTATTTATAATAAGACAATAAAAGGCTAGACAATAGTTTTAAGGAAGAGAATGAGGGCAAAAGAGATTTCTCAGTAGGTAAAGTACTTGATGTACTACCTGGGCATGGTAGCATAAGTCCACAACCCCAGTGCTGGGGGCTGGAGACAGACAGCTCCCTAGACCACACTGACAGTCAGCCTAGTTGAAACAGTGAGGCTCAGACCCAGTGAAAGGCCCTAAATCAAAATAAAACAGCAACAATGTAAATGAGGCAGGCAAGCAATTGAGAAACAGTCTAACGTTAATTTCCGGTCGCCACATACACCCGCAAGGGTCAATTAATGTGTACATGCACATAGGAGTGCACACATGCAAGTCACATGCATACACGCACATCTACACACTATATATATTTATGCATGCAAACACATTTACTATACACATTACAACTGTATATACATGTGCACACATGTATAGAATACAGGGAGGGGGAAGAGAAGAAAAAGAATAGAATGGGGATAAAATACAGACTAGACTTCAATGATTGAGGTTGTGTTTGCATAATTAACAAAAATTAAATTTAGAACAATGAGTATATGAGTATAAGGTTTCTCTTTGGGTTTCCAGGAAGTTCTGAAATTAGCTAAGCTGAGGTTAGCGTCACTGGGATAAATTCAAGCAGACTTACAATCACTCTGAAGCATCTTTGGTAGAAATCTTTTCCCTTTTTTCATTTCCAGAGATATAGATCTTGGCTCCTGGCCTCCTTCTTCCATCTTCAAAGTCTGCAGTACACCATCTTCATCTCTCTCTATTCCAGTGCCACTCTACTTTCTGTTTAGAATCTTCCTCTGCCTTCTTTTAATAAGGGCACTTTTGGTTATACGTAGACTTCATCTGGATGATCCAGAATCATCTATAACAAATGGTCCTTAGTTTCACATCTGAAAGGACATTTTTGCATGTAAGATAATAAACTCTACGTGTTGAAGAAATTATGATCCATTATTATTAGACACCAATATTTCAGTATACTATGCTTCCAAGTATAGTCTCTAGAAAGACCAAGGAATCCTAAGTTCATGTGGCATCTTCTGCTGGATGTCGGATTCCCAATTGTCCAACAACTTCCCTTGTCCACATTTCTGGAATATATCTCTGAATGTAGAACTCGAGAAGGAATGGAAGAAAGGGAAAATAAGTTTTGTTGATGACTACTCTGCACACCTTCTAACCCTCTAACGAACCCTTCTTTACAGAGTTTGGCTTACTGAGCCCAGTGGATAAGCTCACACAAGAGAAACTCCAAAGAAGGCAGTAGTGGCATTTAGAACCCTCTCTGCTCTTTCTCAAACCCTCTTTCTATGCTCAGGTGTGGTTCCATACTTTGAATGTAGTGATTGACTCATGCAATGCTGTTCAGATGAGAAGGAAGGTTTTCAGGATACTGAAGGAGAGTGCTAGGTAAGATGCATTTCATTTCCAAATACAGCAGCCAAATTAAATCTAGCTGTCTGGTCTCTTTATATTTAGGGGCCAAAATCAATATCCTGCTACGTGCGTAACCTATTTCCACATGAGCAAGCTTTGAAGGTTCCTGTAGGCATTTTTCCTAGGCTTCATATCAGAGTGGTTTTCTGTTGAGCACACTTTGTTCCACTGGGAGTTCAGTGATGTAAGACACTGTTGTATTGCTAGGTTAACCTCGGTGTCATAGGCAAAGATTTTTTTTTACCTCTTAACTATACAAATGGCATCTCTTTTGCTCTATCAACTTAATCTCACTCACCTTTGACATTAAGTAAAAGTGCTAAGGTGGATGTTTTTTCTTCACAGTGATAAAAAACGCTATCAAACCATTTTTGGGACATGCCTAAATATGGTATATGGATAAATGCAGAATGATTACTGGAGAGTTTCCAGGTATCTGTATAGCTCAGTCTGGGATCTTCTACAAGCAGAACCTGAGCAAAGAGTTTACAAAGAGTTACTTGTGGCCTATCTTTTCTTATTTGGGTTGCTGTAAAATTTATTCTTCAGGATTCTGCGGGTTGAGAATCTACAATCACAGTCACGTTCTTCAGAAAAGCTTCTTCAGTGTCACAAATGATGGCTTTTTTATTGTGTTTTCACATAAGAGAAGTGTGATGGTGTCTCTGAAGTCCTTCTTTCTAAGAGCCTTAATCTTATTCAAGAAGCCTCTGCTGTCATGACCCAGTCACCATCAAAATATCCCACCTTGAAGTATTATCACCCTAGGGGCTAGAGAGTCAACATAGGACTTTGGTAGGGGCGTATACATTCAGACTACTGCAAGACCCCATTTGAAGACATCAAATAGAAAGACTGGTAGCAGGATTAAATCAGGGAAGAAACAAAAGGCGTTATGAAGAGGTGTTATTGGGTCAGCCTCTCCTATTGACCACTTGTATTTAATTATGCATGAACATGCTAAGATACTTAAAAGAGATATCTCAGAACTGTCTGCTGGGGGCACAAAAGAGATGGCTTCTTCCTTCCTCTATCAATTCCATTAAGTTGGATCAACATACACACTCCCTACTTGGATTTACATGAAAGTCAAGTGGTTTCATCTAACTGGTGCAAGCTGTATGTCACAGAAGCCTCAGAATTGACATGGAAAATGGGAAGACCCTATTAGGTTGCATCTGTGAGAAGTTGCTGCCCACCACTCAACAGAAGAAGAAAACATTATGACAGCATTCCTTAGATGTTTCATTAATTATGAAAGCATACTTCTTCCCAAATTAAAAAGATCCATACCAACTTTACCACTTTCTGTTAACTCATAAAGAAGTGTCCATTAGAAATTGACCTCTTAGAAATTTGTCTGTTATAAATATAAATATATGAAATTATTTGTTCCCATGCCCAACAATCCTCTACATAATAGTACTCCACTAAACAATATTTTGACATGCCAGTTGGTGATTAACTCTTTGCCATCTTGTGTTTGTCGGGATCTTTGTGCATAACAGTGAGAGAGGTGATTCAATTGAGTTGAAGCAAACACAAGAAAAAGTGAACTTTACTGATTTGCATAATATTTGAGAAGCTTCGTATGAAGTGAAACTCATGCTCAGCTACATCCAGCATCTCCAGTAATGGCATCGTGTCTTCCTCTCCATTTCCTCTTCTGTTTCTTTCCCTACCATTTGTGGTCATGTCTTGGATAGCTTTCTGGGACATCCTACAGATGTTCACTCCACTCTCTGCTGGAGACATAGATTGTTAAAATCCACAATGGCAGCCTAAATATTCCAGTACCATAGCTAGTGTTTAAAAGTCTCATATAAATATCTGCTTCATCCAAAGTCAAATCACTATGGGGAAGAGTTGTGGGATACCAAGACCAACAATTTTCCTTATTCCTTTTGGGTTGCTATAAGAAAATACCTTCATTTGAAATTCTTCTGTTGAGAATTCTCTGTTTAGTTCAGTACACCACCACTTTTTAATTGGGTTATTTAGAATTTAAATGTCTAATTTCTTGAGTTCTTTATATATTTTGGAGATCAGTCCTTTGTCTGATGTGGGGTTGGTGAAGATTTTTTTTCCCATTCAGTAGGCTGCCTTTTTGTCTTATTGACTATGTCCTTTGCTTTACAGAAGCTTCTCAGTTTCAGGAGGTCCCATTTATTTATTGATGCTCTTATTGTCTGTGCTACTGGGGTTAGGAGAGGGTGTCTGAACTGACCTTACCCTGTAGTCAGACTGATGAGTATCTTAAATATCACCATAGAAACTTCATCCAACAACAAATGGGAACAGAGGCAATGACCCACATCGGAGCACTGGACTGAGCTCCCAAGATACAGTTGAAGAGTGGAAGGAGTGAGAGTATGAGCAAGGAATTTAAGACCATGAGGGGGTCATCCACTGAGACAGTTTGCTTGAGCCAATGGGAGCTCACCAACTCCAACTGGACTGGGAGTAAATGACCATGGGAACAACCAAGCCCCACTGAAGGGGGTTGACAGCTGGGGCAGACTGAGGGGCCACTGATAATGACACTGGGATGTGTCTCTACTTGCATATACCAGCTTCATGGGATCCTATTCTCTTTGGATGTAAACATTTCTCAACCTAGATGTAGTAGGGAGGGCCTTGGACTTTCCACAGGGCAGGGTGCATGGTACTCCCTAAGGGCTGGAGGGGTGAGGGGAGAGTCTGTGGAGGGAGAGGGAGGGAACTGGGAAGAGGGGAGAGAGTGGGAATTTGGATTGGTATTTTTTAAGTAATATTAAAAAAGAAAGAAGAAAAATTCACACCAGAAAAAAAAATACCTTCAGTTAAAAGATTATAAACAACAGAAACTTACTTCCTGGTTCTGAAGGCTGCAAGTTGCTAGTTGATTTAGCATTTCATGATGGCCCATTTCTTGTTGGTCATATTCTTTGAGACCATCCTAGTATCTTATTAAAATAACTCAAAATCGACTTGTATACCATGAATCAATATTGATGATTACTTAGCAGTCATCATGTAGATAAAATGCACGCTTTTTTCTTTTTCCGTTTTTTATTGAGCTACACATTTTTCTTCACTCCCTTCTCTTCCTCCCCTCCCCCTTCTACACTTTCCCATAACCCCTAAGCTCCCAGTTTACTCAGGAGATCTTGTCTTTTTCACCTTCCTTCGTAGATCCATGTATGTCTCTCTAAGGGTCCTCTTTGTTGTCTAGGTTCTCTAGGGTTGTGACCCGTAGGCTGGTTTTTCTTTGTTTTATGTCTAAAAGCCAGTTATGAGTGAATTCATACTATATTTGTCTTTCTGTGTCTGGGTTACCTCACTCAATAAGGTTTTTACTAACTCCATTCATTTGCCTGTAAATTTCAAGATGTCATTATTTTTTACCACTGTGTAGTACTCCATTGTGTAAATATACTGCATATTCTTTATCCATTCTTTGGTTGAGGGGCATCTAGGTTCTTTCCAGGTTCTAGCTATTATAAATAATGCTGCTATGAACATAGTTGAGCACATATCCTTGTGGTATGATTAAGTGTCTTTTGGGTATATACCCAACAGCAGTATTTCTGGGTCTTGAGGTAAGTGGTTTCCTAATTTTCTGAGAAATCACGATGCTTTTTTCCAAAGTGGCTGTACAAGTTTGCACTCCCACCAGCAATGGAAGAATTTTCCCCTTACTCCGCATCCTCTCCAGCATAAACTGTCATCAGTGTTTTTGGTCTTGGCCATTCTTACAGGTGTAAGATGGAATCTCAGAGTTGTTTCAATTTGCATTCCCCTATGGCTAAGGATGTTGAGCATTTCCTTAAGTGACTTTCAGCCCTTTGAGATTTGTCTGTTGAGATTTCTCTGTTTAGGTCTGCACCCCATTTTTTATTGAATTATTTGTTCTTTTGATGCCAAGTTTCTTGAGTTATTTGTATATTTTGGAGATCAGCCCTCTGTCCATTGTAGGGTTGGTGAAGATCTTTTTCTATTCTGTAGGCTGCTATTTTGTCTTTTTGACCATGTCTTTGCTTTATAGAGGCTTCTCAGTTTCGGGAGGTCCCATTCATTAATTGTTGCTCTCAGTGTCTGTGATACTGGGGTTATATTTAGGAAGTGGTCTCCTGTGCCAATGCATTCAAGTGTATTTCCCACTTTCTCTTCTATGAGGTTCAGTGTGGTTGGTTTTATGTTGAGGTCTTTGATCCATTTGGACTTGAGTTTTGTGTACGGTGATAGATATGGATGGGTTTATTTTCATTCTTCTACATGTTGATATCCAGTTATGCCAGCACAATTTGTTGAATATGCTTTCTTTTTTCCATTTTATATTTTTTGCTTCTTTGTCAAAAATCAGGTATTGCTAGGTGTATGAACTGATATCTGGGTCTTCACTACAGTTATAAAAACAGCCTGGTATTGGCATAAAAACAGACAATGTACGCTTTTTAATCCTTGACCTAATTACAGATATTCACTGTATTTTCTGGATCCCTCCCACTATTTCCTGGCTTTGAATTGTCCCTGAAGTGGAACCTATGAGAGGTATGTAAGTGTAATAGTTTATTTTGAAAGTGAGAGGCAAAACAGTAGAGTCTATCACTGTAGATATTTAGAACTTGATCCTGCTGGGAAACACTCGGAGAAAACAGGATTTTCCTCTCCAAGGATGAGAGAACAATATTCTTTCTACTTCCTACTAGAGATTGACTGTGGTCTAACCACAGGGAGCATTTGCTGCTCAGAACTTTGCCATGGCACCCAAAGAAGACTTCAGCAACAATCCTAGGCAGAGAAACTCAGTCACTGAAACCAGGAGTAGTGGCTGATGCCTGTAATCTCAGTACTAGTGAGGCAGAGGCAGGAGTTTGCACAGTTTGAGGCCAGCCTAGGATACGTAGCAAGACCCTGTGTACAAAAGCAAAGTGTGGGGAGAGAGAACGGAAACAAAAGGGAAAAGGGGAGACTGGAAAGATGGTTTAGTGATTAAGATCAGGCAGCACTGCTTTTGAGAAGACCCCAGTTCAGTTCCCAGAACCCAAGTACCGAAACTCGCAGGGCTCTTGGGGACCCAATGGTGTCATCTGTCCTCTGTGGGCGCCTGCACTTATATGCATATACCCACACACAGGGATACACACATGCACAAAATTTAAAAGTGATAATAAAAATAAAACTTTTTTTAAAGGAAGAAAGAAAAAGAAATGGATTTATTGCCTGTTGGGAGACAAACTGGTAGGCAAAAATGCAGGAAGGTGCAAACACAGAGGCTAGATTCAACAGACATAAACCATAAACCTTGATGTTCATATATTTATGTATAACATGCTTAATTCTGTACAGAGATTTCTGGAAATATTAGGCAAGAAAACAGAGCTAACAGTATACTGATTCATCATAAAAGTTTATCTCATGTGATGATAGAGGCTGAAACATTCCAAGATCTGTCATGTTTAAGCTATTAATCCAAGAAAACCAATGGTGTAGCTGCAGCCTATGTCCAAAGGCCTGGAAATTGGGACAGCAAATGCTTTAGTCTTGTCTGAGGGCTGGAAAATACTGTTATTCTAGCTCAAGTAGTCAGACTGGGAGATTGAATTCTCTCTGTAACCTTTTGTTCTAGTCAGGTGTTGCGTGAAATTTTTCAGAACAAATGTCTGTTCACCTCAGACAAGGTACCAATGACAGAAATAGAAACGGTTCACCTGAGTACAACCTGATGAACCAATGTAATACTTCATATTACTTACAGGAATATTAATTAATTAATTAATTAATTAACTGATATTGGCAACTTAAGAGTGGTTACGCTACTGAATAAAAATTTCTCAGCACCTGTTGACTGTAAATCCTGGAAAAAAGATCAAATTGCCCTTCCCCCTAGCAACCATTAACTGCCTATAAATGATCACAAAGGCTCTCCTGTCCAACAGAAGAGAAAGTTAAGGGCCCAGTCTTGTATATGACTCCTGTGGGTAATCGCAGATGCTGAGAGTTACAGAGGGCAATGGCCACGTTATGTCTTGAAGACAGTGTTCCACAGCACACTCCTTTAAGGGACTGGGTAAGGCCATGGATATTGGGCAAGGGCATCTACTTTATACAATCCATGATGTAAATGCTAACCTCTTCTGTCCTCACTAAGACCAATGTTTTAGCCAGATATCTAAGCACTCTTGTGACCATGAACATTACACTGGATTGAAACGTGTTTATTTTAATTTCAACAAATGCTATGTGTTTGCTTTTGAAAACAACAGTTATAGTTCACAGTTTCCCAAGCACAATTTCAAATTATTCTTTACTTCTACTTTAAGGTGAACAAGGAGCTAGAACCTTTAAAAACTTTGGTCAGTGTATTATCACATGACATCTTTTTACTTCCCAAGTTTGTCCTAAGAGTTTTCTTTGTTGACCAAGTGAATTAACTCTCTGGAAATAAACACCTCTTTCAAATCCTCAGCCTTCATTTTAGTCGATTGTTCTTTTTTTCTTTATGACAATGTTTTGTATATTAATTATAGTGACTCACTGTTTATTCTTTATGCTCCATATAGCTTTTTCCACATCTATTATTTGTCTAGCAAAACTTTACTAAAATATTTTTGTGATGTAGACGTTACTTATGGAACATTGACTGAAATGCTCTATTTTGAATCAAAGGTGTCAAGACCCACTACTATCTACTGCTAAAAATCGGGAAAATGCTACCTACTCAAGCTTTCTTATGGCCTTGTATACTAGTTTACACTTGTAGAAGAAACTTTTTCTGTTACTTAATATTGACGGTATAATAGTACTGCACATTGAAAAATACTGAGTTTTGTTAGCAATATCTGCTTGACTCTCTTAGTTTTTTTTCTGTTAAATTATATATAGCTACAAGCTTAGAATCAGCTTCTATTCCAAGTCCACAGGGAGTTTTTGACAGCTTGATATCAGACTCTCTAATGATACCACAGCATGAATTGTTCAGAGTGGCCTTTTATACCTTGGAAATGTCTCTCATCTTTTCCAAGAAATTTCACAGGTCTCTACTCTCTGTTGTTGGGCTTGATATTGAGACTCAATGTTTGACCACATGTCTCAAACAAAAAATGGAAGGCAGTCACTTGCTTCTGAGTGTCTTTCTTTCTGGAACCATAAGGAACTTGGTTGCTGTGAGAAGGTCAGAGTTCCTGGGTAGTCCTGTAGCAGAAATGGCGATGTGGTTTTTCTAATAAAAACCATGTGCTTATATTGCTCCACAACCTCAATAAATGTTTGCTGAATTGGTTATGGGATGATCTGTGTGAAATTTTATTTATTGAAAATGCCCTCTTTCAAGGAAGAAGGGGGAGGGAGGAGGGGTGGGGGAGTAGCGGGAGGGGACCGGGAGAAAGGGAAGAAAGGTAAAAATTTTATTTCTTTAATTATGTTTTTGAATGGAAAAAATAAAACAAAACAATGTAAAAAAAAAGAAACTTCTCTTATTCATAAAAACTTTTTCATTAAATTAGTTAATTTTTTTTTTCCAGCACAAAGTTTCTCCTCCCTCCTCTCCTTCCAATAGCTCCCCCAACCTATGCTACCCACCCTATCCACTCCTCCTCCTTTCTCTTCAGTCATGGCATATCAAGTTGCAGTAAGACTGGGCACCTCCTTTCCTATTAAGGCTGGACTAGGCAGCCTAGTAGGAAGGAAGGATCCCAACAGCAGGTAACAAAGTCAGAGACAGCTACTGCTCCCACTGTTAGGAGTCCCACAAGAAGACCAAGGTACACAACTGTAACATATGTGCAAAGGACCTAGATCAGTCCCACACAAGCTCTTTGGTCAGTGGTTCAGACTCTGAGCCCCTATGAGCCAGGTTAGTTGATTCTGTGGGTTTTCTTGTGGTGTCCTTGGCCCCTCTGGTGCCCATAATCTTCTTCCTCCTATGAATTCTCTAAACTCTGCCTAATGTTTGGTGTGGGTCTCTGTATCTAGTTCCATCAGTAGCATTTCTGATGACAATTGAGTTACAATGATCTATGACTATAGCAGTATATCATTAGGAATCATTTCATTGACATTGTTTTTCTTTTCTGCCAGTGATTTTTGGTTCTGTCCTAGGTCTCTGGGCTGTCCAGTCTCTGGGTTCTCACCCTCCAGGCAGTGTCAGGGGTGGGCTCCTTCTCATCTCAAGCTGGACCAGTCATTGGTTGGCCACTTCATAATTTCTGTGCCACCTTTGTCCCTGCACATCTTGTAGGCAGGACAAATTGTAGGTCAAAGGTTATGTGGCTAGGTTGGTGTCCCAATCCCTCCACTAGAAGTCATGCCTGGTTACATGACATACGCAATTCAGGCTATGTATCCTCTATTGCTAGGAATCTTAACTAAGGTCACCTTCATAGATTCCTGGGGGTTTCCATTGCTCTAGGTTCTAGCTTGTGCCTGGGGTGACCCTAATTCCAGTTGTGTCTACCAGTACTCTCTCCCTCCATCTTCCCCCCACCTGATCCCTCCTGTTCCCATGCTCACCCCCATCCAAACTCCTCCCCCACTGCCCACTTGTGATGTCTATCCTATCTCCCCTTCACAGTGAGATTCATGTGTTCCTTCCCCTCCTTGCACCCTGCTTGTTACTTAGCTTCTCTGTTCCTGTGGATTGTAGCATGATTATCCTTTATTTAACAGCTAATATCCACTTATAAATGAGGACATACCATGCTTGTCTTTCTTGTTCTGGGTTCCCTCACTCAGGATAATGTTTTCTAATTCCATCTATTTGCCAGTAAATTTCATGGTATCATTGTTTTTAACAGATGAATAATACTCCATTATGTAAATGTACCACATTTCTTTATCCATTCTTCATTTGATGGACATCTAGGTTGTTTCCAGTTTCTGACTATTATGAATAAAACTTCTATGAACATAGCTGAGCAAGTGCCCTTGTAATATTGTAGAGTGTTGCTTGGGTATATGCCCAGGAATGCTTTAGTTGGGTCTTGAGGGAGGAAGTTTTTAGAAATAATAATGCATTAACTTTTGAGAATTTCATACAATGTACTTTGATTGTAATCACCCCTTCAGCCCCCAACTCTTCTCAGATATGCCCCCACCTTCCTACCCACCCAACTTCATCTTCTCTCTTTAAAAAATAAACCATCAAGTGCAATTTGCATTACCCAACTACTCCTGGGTATAGGTCCTCCCTTGGAGTGTGGCTGATTTATAAGTAATCACACCATTAGAAAAAATGGACTCTTTCTTTTCCAACAGCTATAAAAGGCCAACAGCTCCTCAGATAGAGATGGGACTTGGTGCTGCTTTCCTATTTTCATACCAGGATTTGTTTTGCCATGAGGTTGAACAGATCTTCTGCAGGCTGTCACAATCGCTATGAATTAGTTTATGCAACTACCCCATAGTGTCCATAAAGCACTATTTTCTTAGCCATCTACTCTACTATCTCTGGCTCTTACAGTCTTTCCTCCCCCCTTCCATTATAATCCTTGAGCTTTGGTGGTAGGGGCTGAGGATACTGATGTCCCATTTATGGATGAGCATCCTATAATATCTTATGCTCTGCACATTGACCATTTGTGGGCATCTGTATTAATTGACATCTACTGATAAGGGCTGAAAAATGTACTGATCTATGGGTATGCCAGTAAGTCATTAGGAGCTTTTTAATACTGTATCAGTTTAGCAGAATAATAGTAGGGGGCTCTATCCTAGGTCTTATCACTTACCTAGCCTCAGGTTAACAATAACTGACCCTGATAATGACAGCAAGTATGGATTTCATCTTGTGGAGTGGGTCTTAGATCTAACCAGAAAGTGATTGACTACTCCCATAACTTTCATACCACTATTGTACCAGTGGGAATATCTCGATGAGCTAGTTGTTATTGTAGTTGGCAGGGTTTACACTGAGTAAGACTGATGGTTTCTTTTCTCTTACAGTAGTATGCATGACATCGTCTATCACTATGGAATCTAGCCAATATGGAGAATCCTCTGAGGTCAGTACCTGTTTCTATTCTTCATGTTTCATGACAAAAGTGTATGAAATCTTTAGCAGTAGGGTCTTACTATCAAGTTCTGGAGGGTGACCAAAAGCAATGGCAATAACCTCTAATGTTTGGTGGTCTCTGGGACCCCAATGGCCAACAACTCGAAAGAGGTAACTTTGGAAAGTAATCTCAAATTTGCCTTTTCTCCTTTCCTTCCCAGCAATTTCATTATAAAGTGTAATTTCAATGACTAATAACTCACCCATGTAATGCATATGCCTTAATGAGTTTTAGTGTATTCTCAGTTGTAAAGGCATCATCCAAATCAGTTTTAGAGCTTCTTCATCACATTTAATGGAAACCACCATTGCCATTAGGTGTTACTCTCTACATCTTCTAATTCTCAGTCTTACAAACCAGATATTAAATATAAAAGAAATGTAAATGTAATATGTACCTTTTGTGACTGGTTTCTTTCATTTACATGTTTTTAAAGTTCAATTATATTGTAGCATATATTAGTATTTCAATCATATTGATTTCAAAATAGTATTTCTTTGTATAAATATACTGTGTCTTATTCATACTTTCATCAGTTGATAGGCATTTGAGTCATTTCTACTTTTTATTATTATAAACATTCATGTACAAGCTCCTGTGCAGACATGTTTTCATTTCTCTTGGATACATATATGTGAGGAGTCTTGCAGGACCATATGGTAATTCTTCATTAAGCCCTTTAATAAAATAGCATCCCCCAAATGTTCTAAATGACACTTTTACATAAAGTAGCAGAAAGAAAGAGTAAGAATACAAAGTGGGGGTGTTTAGGAGGCTATTAAATCATCATGAAAAAGTACATTGAAAGAATACATCACCCTTTAAATAATTTTTGAGTCTCCTGATGTAGGTGCCAGAGATACTTCAAGAGAGGATGGAAAAATAAATAAATCAGGAAGTAAATAAACCATTTGAAATTGTGAAAACAACCAAGAATAAAATAAAACAGGATGACATATATGATGGGAGATGGTCAAGGGAAGGCAACATCAGGTAGGAAGGTCATGGGGGGACATCTTATGACCTTAAACCTGAAAGGTCACAACATGTCTTCATAGAACCATTTGGAAATGATCATCGTAGTAACCCATATACATTTGAGAACTTAGGAAAGAATAAAATGATAGGTTGTTGTGGAAATTCATTCAGCCAATAACTTTAGGGTACGGGCCCTTTGGGCGTGGTCTGAGGTGCTAAGTGTGCACTGATAAACGGGGAGAAGTAGTGTGCTCGCTCTCTTGGGAGGTCAGAGCAGAGCAAGCTTGTTCCCATCTCTCCGGGACAGAGAAATGGGACACTGTAGTTTTCACCCTATCCAGTATTCAGTGAGTGTGTGTGTTCCCTTTGAACTCTGTTTCCTTTGTATCCCCATAATAAAAATAGCTTGTAACTCTCATAATATCTCTTGCATTAATAGTCAATATTCTATGCTATTAACTCTTGCTAACTGAGTCAATAATCAAGTATATTTTTCAAGACTTTTCAGAATGTGGAATAGAGTGTCTTTTATATTTGCCTCTTCCATCTTTTTTTATTGATTAGGAACTGTAATTATTACCTATGAGGGGTATGTTATCACTCCCTTCTCTTTATTGCAAAGTGAATTTCATGAAGAAAACTCTGCCCATAGTATCCTCACTATTACATGTCTTTGAACTGTGATTGTCAGTCATATTTGGAAATAAAATTCTCAGCAAGGCACAGACAAAATATACTGTTTCTGCAGTCAAATTTAGGAAATGGAAATATGATACCTTATCAGTATATCTACTTTTGTCCAAGAAAGTGAACTACAACACCAAAATATTTTGACTGTGCACTAGCAAGAAATCATTAATTTTAATTTGAGCATGGTGGTTGTTCACTGGTAAATTTAGCCCTCAGCAGGCGGAGGTGGGGGGATTGCTATAACTTTGAGGCTAGCCAGAGCTCTATCATGAGTCACTGCCTCAAAAAGGAAACAAGAAAATAAGATAGATTATCCATGTTTCTAGCACCAAACTTTGCCAGGATGTTTTGCATAAATTAAGATGTAAGAGTTAGCCAATAAGAAGCTAGAGCGAATGGGCCAAGCAGTGATTTAATTTAAAAAAAAAACTGTATTCTCCCACTCCCTCAAGATGTGACACTGAATTTATGTTACCTGAAGGCTAAGACAACAATATAAAAACTAAACTGTGATTCTGTCTCCACCTGTCTCACACTTAGTCTGTTTCTATCCTCAACTCCTTATCACTAACCTCTCTCCTTCCAGAATTTGCCCCTACAAAAAAATTGAGGAAATTTTGGTGGAGAACAACATAAATTCAATAAATAAACAGATACTTGTTGAGTGTTCTCAGAAAAACTGACTTCCCAGATGATGCTCACATTAGGAATAATAGGAGAAGGGAATAATTAAGTGTACCATATAAGCCATAAAATGTATCAAAACTCACCAAGAAGACAAGAAAACAACAGAATAAAAAGGAAGATGTTGAAGAGGTGGGTGAAAATTAAGTTGACCATGGAAGTCATGCCACCTCCTTTACTTGCTTAATGAAGCCCATTTTCCCTCCAAACTCAAGTGTCTGTGTAATTCAGTCTTCACTGATCAGGGCCAATTTCACCCCAGGAAGTATATCTTTATAGGCAGGAAAACCAGACAGGAAGTAGAGGTGGGGCAATCAGAACAGTAGTATTATGGGAAGAAGGAAACTCCTTCCAAAGTCCTGCCCAGACCACTGAAGAAGCAGGATGGGACCTGCCCAGCTGAAAAAGATACTGAGCCATGTGGCTAACACAGATAAGGATAATGGGTTAATATAAGCTACAAGAGCTAATAAGAAGCCTGAGCTAATGGGCCAATCAGTTTATAACCTAATGCAGACTCTCTGTGTGATTTTCTCTGGGACTAAATGGCTGGGGGACTGGGCAGGACATAAACTCCGACAAGCCCGGCCCTCATGTTACATATCTTGATTAATCTGAGCCAGTTGGCCTGGTCTATCTCTCTTTCCAGTGATTGGTTTAGAGCTAAGACAAGACAATCTTGACTGGGGAAAACTGACTGAAGATAATTGATTTTTATTCCTCCCACATCCCTTTAGACGTTCTTTGAGAAATGTTGTGTGGAGCTGTTAGAGGAGTTGGTTCTTAAATCCATAAAGCAGAAGATGAAGATGAGAGAAGAGATGGAAAGAACTTGGGTCAAAGTAAACTTGGAGCCATGCTATCTTCTGACTTCTTGATATGTAAGATAAAATCCTCCTTATTATTTAAGGCAGTTGAATTAGTTTTTCTCTTGCTTGTCTTCTGGGAGATAGTCCAAAACAACCTCCCTAAAAATATGTGAGCACAGATATGAATAATAGAAAGGTAAGCACAGCACGAAGACATCTAGCCTTGATCTCCAGTTCATCACAGCGTGATCATCTTACATGAGACTCAGCACAGCAAAGCATAGGCACACTTTTTGGATATAGGACCCTAGACATCAAGGCAATGAATTCTTTATATTTGCTACATGGAGTTGCTACCAGTGTACCAGGCTTTTTCTTTTGGGTCACCAACCAGCTCCCAAATCATGACACAGAGACTTATCATTAGTTTTGAATGTTCAGCCTTACTTTAGCTCTTTTCTTCCTAGCTCTTATAACGTAACCTGTTTCTCTTCATCTACATTTTGCCTCAGGGTGTTTTTACCCTTTTTCTTTCTTTATGTCTTACTTTTCTGCTGTCTCTAAGTCTGTCAGTGATTTTTTTTCTTTGAGACAGGGTCTCTCTATATATCCCTAGCTTTCTTGAAAGTAGCTATGTAAACCAGGCTAGCCTCCAACTCACAGAAAGAGAACCACCTGCCTCTGCCTTCCAAATGCTGGGATTAAAGGTATGTGCAACTATATCTGATGACACTGTGGTTTAAAGAAATGTGTAAATAGATTTGCAAGTGGATGGATTTCAAGAGATGAATTGCATGTAAAATACAGTATATAATATCCATATGATTTTCTGTGACTATAATAGTCACTATATGAAAAAGAATAAAAAAGAAAAAACACACAAAAATAGTCACTATATGTTTCAGCTTGCTGTCCTCTTGCTGTGAGAAACCACTGACCAAAAGCAACTAGGAGAGGGAAAGATTTATTTTACCTTAGAGGTTGCAGACCATCATCAGGGGATATCAAGCCAAAAACTCAAGGTAGATGCTTTAAGCCAGTAGTTCTCAACCTGTGGCTCATGACCACTTTGGGGTAGAATGACCCTCTGACAAGGGTCGCATATCAGATATTTACCTTGTACTTCATAACAGTAGCAAAATTACAGTTATCAAGTAGCAACAAAAATGATTTTATGGTTGGGAGTCACCAAAACATGAAGAACTGTATTAAAGAATAGCAGCATTAGGAAGGTTGCGAACCACTGCTTTAAACTGTGGAAGAATGTCACTCACTGACTTGTCTAGCTTGTTCAGTAGCTCTTGCTCATCTGTCTTATACAGTCTGGACCCACCTGTTTAGGATGATGCCACCCTAAAGATGATGTCTAGACCCTCCAACATCAATTATCAATGGAAAGAATTCCTCACAGATATGGTCACAGGCCAATCTGATTGAGGCAATTCTTCATTGAGATTTCATCTTATTTAGTGACTCCAGGTTGGATCAAGTTGACAATAGAATCTAACCAGCACTTTATATTAGGTTTACTTCAGCTCAAGGCATTCTTAAAATCATGTTTTCGTTCAACTAATTTACTTTGGAGATCATTCGAGAAACCGTTGTGTGGGAATGAGAAAATGAGCTAGTAAGGAAAGGAAAATCAGTGATGAGTGAGTTAATAAATAGAAACCTAGAATGGGCAACTAAAGTTCAATCTCCTGGGCCACCTACTAATAGACTTCACATAATAAACACCAAATGTTTTTGTGCTAGCTTTGTTCTCTATGATATAAATCACCTACCTAAAGAAGATAACAAATAATGTCAATGTCAACTAGTGTTGATTTAGAGTTACATAACCATTATAGAACTCCTTATTGTATTTATTGCATTTTATTGGCTATGCATTATTTCTTAAGCATATTCAAAACTGACTGACATTTAACCATTACTTATGAAAATATTGAATAAATTAATGATGAATAAATGTTAAACTATAGAAATCAAAATCTAGTATAAAATTTCCTGGACATACTTTAACAATTGTTCTTTAAATAGACATATTGCAGATGCTGAAGATTCAGTAAATATTCAGAGATGTTGCAAACTGACAAACACATATTTAATTTTGGATGGACCTATGCTAAATTTAAGAAATGGAAATGCAAATAAAGACAGATTAAAAGCTTTTTTCTAGCTGGGTCATGAGGTATTTTGGCAGAGAATAAGCTCAACAGTGGGATTAGAATAAAGAATTCTGTGTAAATTGAAAAGAAAATCTAAAAATTTAGCTTACATCATCTTTTAATGTATCTCAGTCAATCAGAAAACTGTGTATGTATATATATATATACATATAAATATATACATATATATATATATATCATTGTGAGGGGGACAACGTTGATCTATTACTGCCATTTGAAAATGAAATTGCTCCATACCAGAGCCACTTAAATACCCCCACAAAGCAGTCAAACATCCTTCATTCTTTAGTCCTTCCTGTTTAGCTTCTTAATTTTAGATTAAAAAACTGTATATATATATAAAATGCATGTAATGATTTTAATCTTGTTTACTGAAAAAATTCCAGTGAATGTAATGTGGGATTCCCCTCTGTATGCTGTTATTACCATTGATGAATAAACAAACTGCCTTGGCCTGTTGATAGGGCAGAATTTAGTTAGGCGGGGAAAACTAAACTGAATGCTGGGACAAAGAGGGCAGAGTCAAGGAGAAGCCAGGTAGCCCCACCCAACACAGACGCTGGAACTTTACCAGGTAAGCCACAGCCTCATGGCAATACACAGATTAATAGAAATAGGTTAAATTAATATGTAAGAGATAGCTAATAAGAAGTTAGAGCTAATAGGCCAAGCAGTGATTTAATTAATATAGTTTCTGTGTGATTATTCTGGGGCTGAGCAGCTGGGAACCAACAAGCAGCCCCTGTACAACATGAAAGCACTTGAGGATAACCTAGACTCCAGATTGATACAGGAATCACCTCTGCATGCTGTGAAAGTTTTATTACCTTTGGTTAATAAAGAAGCTACTTTGACCTATGGCAGGGCAGAATATAGCAAGGTGGAGAACCCAAGCAGAGATAGAGGGGGAAAGAAGGCAGAGTCAGAGAGACACCATGTAGCTGCCAAAGGAGAAAGACAGAAAGACAGTTTACAGTAGATGATGGGGAATGACAGAAAAAAACGGAGTACTGCAGTTGGCACATGTATCAATAATAGTCCAAAACATTACTATTACTAGTAGTCAGCTTTGACTGATTACATGTCAGCTTTGCTTATATATGCCTTGTCACTTTCATTACTTCTGGTGAATTTTGTGCTTAAAAATAAAGATACCCTTCCCTAAACTTTTATCTCCCTCCAGTTAACTTCACATCTTGTTCCTTCCTATCATCTCCATCTTTCTTCAATTAACCTCCCTATCTGGGGACAAATGCATCCAACTCCTTTCACCATCCAGCTTCCAGTATCAGCCAAAAGCATCCTACTTTAAGAATCTAGGGGCTGGAGAGATGGCTCAGAGGTTAAGAGCACGGGCTTCTCTTCCAGAGGTCCTGAGTTTAATTCCCAGCAACCACATGGTGACTCACAAACATCTATAATGAGATCTGGTAACTTCTTCTGGCATGCAGGTATACATGCAGGCAGAACACTGTATAGAGAATAAATAAATCTTTAAAAAGAATGTAGGAGTGGGAGATTCTACTCAGGCCAGTGTAGGCATTCCAGAAAAGTTGGGGAATCAAGCCCTTTTAGACATCTATCAGTCAGTGATACATGAAGGTTGGAAGATGAACAAGCATGGCCTAGTCCCACCTTCTAGGATAGGCATAATTCTGAGTTGTGCTCTCTTATTTCCCAGATATCCCAAGGGGTGATAAAATCAGCAATAGCTCCTCAGGACCACTTCTTATTCCTTCTATCCCTCTTTTACCCCCTCCCATCTCTTCCTTCCTCCACCTCCTCTTCTTCTTCTTTCCTCTCCTTTCCTAAGATTGCCTCCCAAACTGAAGATAAACCATCTGAACTCAAGTCATAGTGCCAGTAGATTCTCCTATAGGAGCCCAGCCTGGCACCTATCCAATTCTGTTCCTTTATCCTTTGTCATTATCCACACATTCTCATGTTAATTATGTCCCATCATATCACAGAAGGCTTCCATGTCAATGAGCACAAGGCATTTTAATCCAGTTTTTCTTCCAATACTATTCTAATCCTTTTGGTGTCTGTTTCAGGGAATGCCAACAACACCCATCCAGGTTTCAAATGCTGAAATGCACCTTAGTAATCATTATCCATTCATTCTCTTTCATTAAAATTCTTAACTCACATGTTTAAACCATCACTTGTCAACTGATGTCACTATCTAAATATTTTTTATCTATTCACTTCTGTCTCTTCATCACTGAACCTCTACAGCTATCACTTAAGTTGCTTGGTCACATCCTCTCTATTACTATGTGTGATCCACTTTCAAAATTGTATGGTTACTACTATATTTATCTTCATCCCAGATTTAAGATACTTTAATGGCTCCCCACTGCTCATGAAATAGATACAAGATAATTTATTTAACATGTGAAACCCTGATTATCTGCCCCTATTTACTTTCTGGCCTCACTAGTCTCAGATGAACCCTAGCCCCCATCCCCTCATCTGATTATAGTGACCTTATTGTTTTCCATACATATTCCTGGACATTGGATCCTTGCATATACTATCATTGTCTCTTCTTCCCTTCTTCTTCCTCCTCTTCCTTCTTTCTCTAATTTCTAATTCTTCTAATTCTTGGGGTTTTCTGTTTGTTTGTTTTTGTTTTCTTTTTTTTATATCAAATCTGACACTACCACCCAGGCTGGCTTATAAATCTCACTATATAGTCTATAACCTAAACTTGCCTCAATCTTTTTCTTTTCTCTTTTTTTCCACATTTAATTTTTTATTATAAATAGTACCATTCAAAATTTCCACCTCCTCCGCTCCTCCCATTTCCCTCCCTCTTACCCACTCCCCCTCCCCTTTTCCCCTCCAGTCCTAAGAGAGGGCAGGTTACCCTGCCCTGTGGGAAGCCCAAGGCCCTCTCCCCTCCATCCAGGCCTAGGAAGGTGTGAATCCAAACTGACTAGGATCCCAAAAAGCCAGTACATGCAGTAGAATCAAATCCCAGTGCCATTATCATTGGCTTCTCAGTCAGTCCCCATT
>PVIU01014393.1:0-52076 GCA_004026605.1 Ondatra zibethicus
GAGCCAGAGAGAGCCGCCCGCCATGAAGCCCGCCAGGTCACACATGCTGAATCTTTCCGGGTAAGCCACGACTCGTGGTGACACACAGATTATTAGAAATGGGTTAAACAAATATGTGAGAGTTAGCCAATAAGAGGCTAGAGTTAATGGGCCAGGCAGTATTTCAATGAATACAGTTTCCGTGTAATTATTTCGGGTAGACACCGGGAGCCGGGTAGCACAAGGGGCCCTGCGCCGGGAACCAGGCACTGGGAACGCAGCCCGAGCCCTTCATTACAACAGAAGTATAAAAAAGTTAAGAAAATCTTGTCATGTTTTATAGTGAGATGACAAGATAAATTTGGACCAGTGTGGGCCCATATTTAATACAAGATATTTACAGGCAGGCATCCTGGCCATGCTTAATTTCCAGGGCAGCTGCAGACCTGCCACAAGCTAGCCACATGACAAAGGCCAGGAGGTATGGCTCCTTCCCCTTTATTATGATGTAGATCGCCTGGGAAGAAGTATTGATTCCAAAGCTGGTGAAATAAGTTGCAGGTGTTTTCGGTAGCCCTGCATCAACCGGAAAAGGAATATTAATGAGTATTCCACCTTGGTTTATGGGGGTGGAGTAGGGGAGGTGGCAGGGAATAAGAGGTGTTTTGGAATAAATGCAGGTAGATCTTCAGGAATGGATGAAGCCTGAGATGCCCTTTCGAGATGACTGTGTGAACTGTGTCTCATTATTCCACATGCCTCCGAAACACAACACTTAGGGTAAAGTAATGGTTTCTATGTTGGGGCCATGGACCCCGACAGACCAGTGTATTTCAAGACCTTTAGCAACATTTTGTGACCTTCCCACAATGTCTCTGGAGGCAATAGATGGAGATGACACAGGTTATCAGCATCCTATTAAAGTTTCAACACATCTCCAATGCATATGATAAATGGAACATGTCATCAGGAGGCAGCTTATATGTGTGGATGAAAGTAGGCAGCTTCCTATAAGCTCAGCTAAATTAGACATCATACACTATGTCTACCATGCATGCTTTCCTTAGTAGAATAAAGTATTTCAAAGGAACCTTATACCACCAATTTTTACCCCAGGTAGCCATCCTCTTTGAACCAAAGAATGGATACTGGAATCTCAAACTGCCAATCCCAAACCTGGTGAGAAAATTGATGGTGCCTGGCTGGCAAAAAAAAGAGTTCAGCTAGTAAACTGATCTCTCCTGAGACTAAGAAGAAGGAAATTGTAAGAGTGTGAGTCATTCAGCAGCAGGAACCAAAGTTCACTGTTGCAAACATCAGCTGAAAAGACAGAGATGGTCTTTGCCAAAGTTATGAGGTAACAGAAACTGTGAGTAAGCAGGCAGTTGGGTGTAGAAAAGGCAGAAAGTAAAAGATGATTTTCTAAAATATGCTGAAAGTCAGCATGGGAGAATATTTGTGCCATGCTGTCACAGTGAGGGGTGCACTAAAAATCCCTCAGCATTGCAGTGGAAGTCTCTGGAAGTACATGACCATGAAATTTAAGGATGTCTTCTTTTTTGGAACTCTGTGTTTCAAATGTATCCATTTTGACTGATTTTCATAAGCTGCTTTTCTGAACTGTTCATCGTTCCCTGACAAACAAAAGCTACTGCTAATAACAACACAGTCAGCAGCATCCAGAATGAGCTTTCATTGTCAAGGGGAAGCTTCTAGGAGCTGTATTTAAAATTATGCTAATGCAAGGGTTAGTCGCCCACTCCCAGAGTTTGTCAGTGATACTTTAGTTACTTCTTCAAGAGATCCTGCCTGCTACAGTCTTGGAAGAAGCCCTCTCTGTTGTCAAATATGAATAACCTTGTATTCTTTCAGTCCCACACAAGTTATTCATATTCATGTGAAAGAAATCATTAACTGTGGACACCAAGAAAGGTATTCTTCCCTGAAATCCATCTTTGAAGTTGGGTTAAAAGAGAAATAATCCTTATAAAAATCTATTTGTGAAGAGAATGGAAATAAAAATGTTTTGATTCCTTCTCATGATTCTTTTGTTTCCAGTTTCTTCAGAATAAATGACACAATTGAACAGCATCTTTCCTCTCTCTACAAACACAATTCTGGATGCCTCATTTCTCTTTGTGCTACTGATGGATTTCTTAAACAGCCTGCCACTCACTTCTTTGTTCATCTTGACTTTATTCCTTTTAGGAAGCTACATAACTACCATGCTCTTCTAATAGTTTTCACATCTTCAACTTAGTTTGCTGGCACCTCACTTTTAAGTTATCATACTAGTGGTGCCTGCCATATCACTGAAATTTTCTCTCATTTTGACTTGGAATTTGTTATACAGTTTTCAAGATATAAATAAGGGGTCAAGATGTAAATACATGGTGATTTAACATTTATAATACAATGTTAAATGAAATGTCTTATTTTCCACCGTGGTAGCAAATGTGTGAAATATTCTGGCACCTGTTTGAAGTTCCTCTTCAGGTATATTACTAGGAGTCGTTTCTATTGCAGTGGACAGAAACCTAAATAGAAAGCTGGCAAAGCAATAAAGGAACTACTGTACCGCTGAAAATGTCAACTGGTAGATCAGGCTTTAGGTAGTTGGAATGGGATATATTGCAACTCTGGAATTTTCTGGTTCTGTGTTCTTTCACGTGTTGGCTTCCTACACAGCTTAGGCACCACTTCTGCCACATGATTGTCTATTCGTGCATCCATTCACTTGGGGGCTCCAAAGACTGCTCTGTCCTGAATATTGCTAGGAAGTGCTAGGCCTCTGTCTAAGTAGACTGAATGACGTGATATGCTAAGATACTCAGGAAAGAGTCAGCACCTGCCCTGCAGGTATGGACTAGGTGCTGGTCACTGAGTCAGTCACTGGATCGTGTATTCATAAGATTGGTTAAAAATGAGTAGATTACGTCGATCACCAATCTAGATGGGGGAGGCAGATACTCTCATCCTAACTATTTAACCTTCTAGAGAAAGCATGTAGGTTCTTCTGCAAGGTGGAAGGTGAGGAAACAGGCAGCCGTGTGCACTCTGAAAATGACATTTTGGGGTCTGTTCCCATTTTTCAGGAGCAATGCTTTGGAGGTGTCAACTCGTATCTCAGGACTTTATGTGTGAACTTGTAAAACAGGAATGATTCTAATATCTGTTCTTCAAAAGGAGATGATAAATGCCTGCTAAGGAATTCTGCCGACTGTTGCAAGTCTAAAATAAATAAATAACAAAGCAAAGCCTACTTTATTGGCTTGTTCCAATGTTGTGACTCTTAGCATTAGTTAAATGAAACATAAAGAAACAGAAACGCATCAGACAATTAATGAGACTGGGAAGCCTTGAGTGTGTGTCATGAATGAAGCAAATGTTTGTATAAACAGTCAGTTTTAGAAGATTTTTCAATGTGTTTTTAAAAAAATACAAAAATTTTAAATAGCTATCACTAAGATACAGATGATTCTGTAGTCAAAATATTTGAGAAATATTAAACTAAACAAGGAAGATTGGTTTGAATGCTTGCTATAAGAAATTTCAGAATCTTTAAAAGGCTAAACCTAATTGTGAATCTTTATGGTTCATTTTATTCATCATGAAATCACTGGAGAGAGACTAAATTTTGAGAAACAATTCTCAACTTAAGTAATTATGCCTTCTCCCCAACACACACAGTTCCAGGAGATATTTGCTAATATCAAGAGACACTTTTAATTTTTACAAATGGGGTAGGTGATGTTGGTGCTGCTTAGTATCTTGCAATATGAAGACATCTTCCCCCCTAAAGAGTCACCCTGTCAAGATTTCAACAGAGTTCTAGTTAAGAAATCATATCCATGTAGTGTGTGTGTGTGTATGTGTGCGTGCGCACGCGTGCAGGCGTGCACATGCTCATTCATGTGTGGACACATATATGGAGGTCAGAGGACAGCCTTCAGTGTTGGCCTTTACTATCTTGACCTGCTTGATAAGGTCTTAGGAAGAATTAAGTAATAGTGCATTTCTAAAAGACATAAAGAGTACCCTAGAAAGAAAGGAATGATATTTTTCCTCCTCAACAGAAAAGGCATGCTCCCCACTCCTGTAATTGAGCCTCACAAGGAAAACATGCATGGCTCACTTCTTGATGTTCTCTTGTTACTAACTAAAACGTTCCCAAAACAGAAGAAAGTATATTATTTATCTGTGTCCCAAAAGCTTTCAACAGGGCTCTGGGAAAAAGTTCTATTTACTAAAATTGAAAACTTTGATACACTGAAGCTTCAGTTCATGACCTCACATTTGTATATGTAATTTGTCATGTTATACTCCTCACACAGCACCAACGGCATCTTAACACCTGTCATTTAAAAAGCTACTGTATTTCTCTGCACAACTTTTATGTCTCTGTTCTGATATCATATATTCTCATTATATCCTTGAGGCAAACTGAGTGGAAAAATTACATGGACTTTTAAAGCAGAATTTTTTTTCTTTTTTTTAATTGTTCTTTACTGAGCTCTACATTTTTCTCTGTTCCCCTCCCTGCCTCTCCTCTCCCCAGTTCAACCCTCCCTCAAGGTCCCCATGCTTCCAATTTACTCAGGAGATCTTGTCTTTTTCTACTTCCCATGTAGATTAGACCTAAGCAGAATTTTTCAATGGTTTAGTTAAATTTCATTATGTACTGAAAGCCTAATTGAATGATTTCGATGGGAAAATTTTACTGCTCTTTCAAAGTCCTACTCAAAAGTTTTATAATTGTTCTGTGTAATATTCTATATTTAATGATAAATATTATTCATTAAACATCACTGAAGAATATCTGATATTAAGACAAAGTTTCTTAGGATTTAATTCATAAATTAATATAATGAAATCTTAAGAACCAAAATCTTTAATAAATTCATAGGAATGAAATTAGAATCAGAAATTGTTTAAATCTCCTTTTGTTTGTATGTTGTTGTCTGCATTTATTTAGCAGTTCTCTGACTGAACTCACTATCAAGTTCTTGCTTTACCAGACACATAAACTCTGAGCTCTGCAGGCAAACAGGCAAGTGGGATAGCACAATGCTGGCAGTGCCTCATATTTTAACCCCCCCCCCGCCTTCTAAAGTCAGATCTCACAGAAACGTTGAACACACAGGAATAGTTTACCTGGGGGACATGAAAAACTTAGAGAATTGGCAGAATTAAGTGTCAAAGTCAGAGGCAGAGTTGGTCTTTTGACAAATATGCTGTCTTTTTTTAAAATTAGTGAAACTAATCATCTCTTAAGGAATGTGCCTCTTTCTCAACATTAGAAGCTAGGAGTGGAAATGCCTGCCACACAAGATCCATAAGCGCTTCTTTTTTCTAATCTTTTCGTGTTTCTCTTACTACTATAGTCTATTCAAAAGATGAGTGGGTCAAATGAGGTAATGCAGGTCTCACTAGGAAGTCCTGTGTTCACAGAGTGTGTCCCTGGGCTGCAATGGAAAGTCCCTAATATTGTCATCCAGTAAGACAAAGGTATCTGGCTCAGAGTTACAGTTTGCTGGATCCAACTTTTTTATTTCCTGATCTGAAAGACAACAGTGACATCATGTTATTTCCCAGACCCAGAGTATCACCTGACATTTTTGTCTATTGTAGATGGGTAGGTTCGGTCACAGAGAAGCAGGGGAGAGAATACTCATGATATTTTAATTAACCCCAGTTTCCTTACTCATCCATGAAATTCTATATATAAAAAGTGTATGTGTGTGTGCATATGTGTATGAGCACATATGTATGTGTACTTGCGTGTGTAGTGTGCATGTGAAGATTTGCATGAACACACAGCTCTATTTCTGTTCTCACTGAACTAAAATAGACATATATGATAAACTTATTGGATGTTGTTCTTTAATGTTTGGATGTCTTTGCACATGAAAACTCCTCCTGAACAGAAATCAACGGGGCTAGTTTTAATGCGGCAAAGGCTTAAGTACACTGTTTATCGTGAGAGTTACGGTCACCTTCCTCTCTGACTCCCATTCTTTGTGACCCAACTCTCTGGTGGTCATCATAAACATTAAGTTAAACAATCACCATAGCAACACTCTGGCAAGAAGTTACACGTTAGACTTTGTAATGATAGTGATGTACCAAGTTGAGGCTGGAATAAGATAAATATTAGCCATAACATCAGTAGTAAGTCATTATGTGTTACTTAATGTGATCATTGCAATAATTGGGTTAAATTGCATCATTATCTCCGTTTTATTGATGAGACAACTGAGCTATCTGAGTGGAACTTATTCAAGCCAGGTAGTGTGAGAGCTGAGAATCAGATCTTGGTCTGTCTAATCCCCTTAATACCTCTGGGCTTGCATTCTACTGTTCCCATTTTAATAATATCAGCTTTCAGCAAGTGTGGCATTTCATTTATGATAACTGTTTAAATGCTTATTATAAAGACTAGACACTGCTCATTGTATTATCAATATAGAGTCTGTATTTAATAACTTTATTTCTCATTCCTCACAATGCTGCCAAAACTGCCAAATTGGTATCTGAGACAATTAGTGCTTAATTTAGTAGTATTCTTTCTGCAAACACATTGAAATCTCCAGAAGACTTCTAGAAAGTATGAATGCTTTCATGGGCATTGTTTGAGGGTTTCTAGGGTAATGGTGAAGGACTATCATTCAGTAAGTATCAGTTACATTTGTGTATAGGGATGTTGACTTTATGATAATTCTTTAAGCTATAATTTGGCAGTGGCTTTATTTCAACGCAAATTTATCTGCAAATGAATGGACAATGAGAACAGGGATGCCAAGGTCCAAACCCTCATAAACTTTGTATAGGAATTTGTGGTAGGCAACCTTCATCATCAGCTCAACTGGACTAGGAAACACTTTACAGACCTCCAAAAAGTATTCACCATTAAAGCTCTGAGCACTTCTTAATTCAATTGAGTTGAGAGTAAAATTTAAGTATCACATCTTTAAAGTTAAAAAATCTGAAGAAGTGTTCTAATACTAGGTTTAGAGATGATGAGAGAGTATCTTCACTTCATCTAACACTTGTTCCAAACCCAAGAAATGGAAGAGGCCATTATGTCTGATAAGTTTGTGGACATTCCTATCATATTTATTTTCTCTATAGCCATTTCTTTAATATTTATTTTAGTAAACTATGCATATTTTAAAATTTCATGATTTATGCTCATAGGTGAAGATGCCATTCTTATTTTTGTTCACTTCCCTTTTTATAAACAATTTTTTGCTTAGATAGCTTCTAATTGGTAGCCAGGACATCTGCATATTACTCCTTTTTCTCCTCCTCCTCTCAAGTCTCCAGAAACCAAGGTTTTTCTTGAACTTGATATACATCCTAGAGTGGCCTTGAACTCTTGATTTCCCTTCCCCCACATTCTGAACGGTGGGATTGCAGGTATGTGCTGAGATGTCATGCCTGCATGTTCTTTAATAGAGGGAGTATATGTAGCATTGTTGGAGAAAAAGTATGACATGTTTCTGAGTTTAAAACTGTTAATCAGAAGGTTAAACCAGATCATCCTCCCACCTTCCAACACACCCCCCTTTCAACATGCTCCTGGGACTAAACTCACTTGCTCATTCTAGGCTCCTGCTGTAGCTGTATCCTGAATCTTTGGTTGTTTCACACTTCATCTCACTATTTACCTCTGGCTTGCCTCAAACATGCCCTCCTACTTCTGCCTTCCCAGTGCTTTGAGAATACAGACTTGTGACTCCCTGCCCAACTCCAATCATTTTAGGAGTGTAAATATCAGCTTTTGAGTACGCCCAAAGAATGCACATACTTCTAAATTACATTATCCATTCGGAAAACCAAGAAAAGCAGTAAGAAAAAAAGGTGCTTGACTTATGAGGAGTAGAAGAACATGTAGCATTGACCCCAGCTCCACGAAATTTCAAGATGTGACTTGGACACCAATAAACTTACTATATTTTTAAATTTCTGAGACAATTTTGAAAAGACCTCCTAAACCATGAAGGTTGCTGAAAATGCTATACTCTCAAGGCTATTCATTAGTGAGCTGCCTGCAGTGTTGAAGCATAAACCCATCTCATGGAAGCTAGTGTAAACGGTAAGACTTATGTAGTCGATAACTTCTGTAATTAAGTAGCATATGCCAAATCCCATAGGATTACATATTTCAGTAGTTAGAAACAGATATGGGCCATTAGTTGTTAGTATTTCTTCCACTTAATAACACCTGGTGTGCTGGAGAGTACTGGGAGAAGAGAAGTCTCCCATCCCTCTGGATTAGTAGAGAGTACTTACAGAAGGGAATGCAGCTATGGCTTAAATACTTGTCTCCAGTTTGCAGCCTGCATGGATCTTACATAAATAAAACTTCAAGAAAAAGCATGGACTTTAAAAATGGGGCATGGTCTCCAGTGGTCCCTTGTGATGGATTGACAAGCTTCCAGGTGTGGTCCCTTACATGCTTATCTCTCAGGAAACAGGCATCCTGTCTCTGTCTACTGGCTCCCAAATTTTCACAGGAAGCCATAAACACTGCCACGGCCATGCTGGCATTATTTATAGTTAATAATATTCACATAATGATTTTTGACCTTTCTTTCATCTCTTGTTATTGACACATCTCTGTGTTAATTTTCCTGCCTTCATACAATCTTGTTATTTGAACTAATTGAATTTGTCACCTGTTAGTACCAAAACGATCAGTTACTGATGATTTCACAACTGCACATGGCTCAGTCTACTCTTAATTTACTTAGGGATGAGTAAGAAATCAGGTGTTTTAGAGCAAGTAATAAAGAGGGCTATTTAGAGGTGTATGTGTATATGTGTGTGTATGTGTGTGTGTGTGTGTGTGTGTGTGTGTTTATGTGGGAGGTATAAGTGTATATGTGTGTATGTGTGTATAGGCCTGGACATATGTTTATGCATGCTTGCATATAAATATTTGTGTATGTGTGCATTTATCTGTGTTTGGGCATGTATATGTTTATGTGAATGCAGTGAGTGTGATTACCAAATGTAGTATGTGGCAGGCACTGTATTCTAACTTCACATATGGCAAGAAAGCAAATAAAACCCTTGATCTCATGAGAGCCACACGTCCATAAGACAGTACATAAGGTGGCAGTTGCTGTGAAAAACATCTCATGAAGTGAAATGGAACATAAGGAGAACCAGGGAGTTTATAGTACATGAGACCAGGCAGCAATTAGAGATGTGGTGGCCAGGGAAAATTTCATTCAGGCTCTGAAAACTGAACAAAAACCTGAAAAGGAGACAGATCATAAATCCTGCAAACACTGGGACAAGGTTGCTCCATGCCAATGAGTTGCCAAGTGCAAAGGTCCTGGGGAGGGAAGGAACTGGCTGTTCCAAAGAGAAAAATGGAGACTAATATGGTTGGAGCCAGCAAAGGAAGGGACAATGGCAATGGATGAGGTCAGGAAATAACAAGCCAGATAAAGGGATGGTTATAAGCTTGGTTGACTTAGGAACGTTATTTGATGAGTGATGGAAAAGTACTGAAAAGTTTTGAGCAGAGAAGCAAAATGATTTGACATTTTATTTTTAAGGGATGATTCTGGTCTATGTGATTACTGTGTATGATGGAAAAAGCAGAAAGGAGACCAACTATAGAGATGGGATATAGCTCAGTTGATAGCATTTTTGCCTATCTACAATAAGTTCTGGATTAATGATGGAATCTAACTGGATAAACCAAGTGTTGTAACATATACTTGTAACCCCAGGACTGGGGAGGTGAAAGTAGGAGGATCAGAAATTTAAGATCATCCATCCATTGTTCCAGAATAAGGCCACTTTGGGTAAGTAGTAGCCTGGAAAGAAAGGGTGGGTGGGAGAAAGAAGAGAAGAAGGAAGAAAGAGAATAAAGAAATACATAAATAAATGCTGATGATTTAAAGATAATAATTGGCCATGATAGGTGTTTATGATGTAAATATCTATAGTTATCATCTCCACATTTAAAAAAAATGTTTAACTTAAATAAATTTCACTTGTTTTGGTTTGAAGTTTTGTGTCCCTTCCAAAACAAGCATGTGCATCCATACACACAGACACATGCACACACACACACACACACACACACACACAGAGTATTATGTGTTACCACCTGAATTATGGTCTATAACTTTTTATCAAAATGCAAAACACCCAATGCCTCCTTGCAGTCCAATTCTTCCTCCAAATGTGGTGTGGGAGGTCCTTCTGTCTATGTGTTGCTTTTATTGGATAATGAATAAAGAAACTGCCTTGGCCTGTTGATAGGGTAGAACATAAGTAGGTGGGGAAAACTGGAATAAATGATGGGAGAAGGAAGGTGGAGAGAGAGACACCATGGAGCCATGGCCAGAGTCAGACATGCCGAAACTTTGCCAGTAAGTCACTGCCATGTGGCGATACACAGATTAATGGAGATGGGTTAAATTAATATGTAAGAGTTAGCCATTAAGAAGCTAGAACTAATGGGCCAAGCAGTGATTTACATAATATGGTTTCTGTGTGATTATTTCTGGTCTAAGATAGCCAGGTGGCTGGGAACTAAAGAGCATCCCCCTCCCCCAACACAAATGGAGGCACAAGTCTGCTTTCTTCCACAGATGAAACTGTCCAGTCTGACCCTACTTACATCTGACTGTTTTCATTTGCTATAGATCTGTGGAAATTTATTAGCACAGTTATTGTGTTAAATTTTGTGAATAGACCACAATTCCTTTATCCATCCTCCTGTAGAAGATTGGTTCCAGATTGGGGCAGTTGCAAATTAATCCACAACAAATATTCATCTGAAGATTCTGAATGAACAAAAGTTTTAATTTCACCTGTATGTTGCTAGAACTGTCAGACTGTGTTGTTAATGTATGCTCAGCTTCATAAAAAAGCAATGAATACTCTTTTCCAAAGCCATTGCACTATTGCCATTCTGAGAAAGAACGCATGTGAATTACAGTTGTTTTTTCTAAGTTTTGTTTTAATCTGCCCACTTCTAACAGGTAGTATAGCATTTCGATGTTAATTTCCATGTCGTGATCTATTGTCTTTCTGGTCAGTTGTGGGTGAATGCTCATTCAAGCTTTTTGTTCATTTTAATTGCATGCATATTTCTTAATTATCCAGATGTGAAATTTCTTTGTTATTCCACATACCTGACTTTATAATACACGTGCTTAGCAACTATGTTCTCCATCTGTGGCTTCTCTTTTCAGTCTTTTACCAGTGTTTTTTAAAAGTATACATTTTAAGTTTGATTCAATCTAAAATACAGTCTTTCCTGTCATGGGTTATCTTTTTCAATTTATATCTAAGATATTCTTGCCTAACTATGCTGTGCTCAATAGAAGTCTCCCTTATGTTTCTTCTGAAAGTTTTGTTTTTCTTTTTGTTTGTTTGTTTTATACTTGTTGGAATTTATAAAAGGAAACACCCAATTTTTACCTCCCATTGTAGTCCAAGTGTTATAAGCATTGCATAGAAAGACTCTCGGGTACTTTTTTCCATTTTCTCTTTTATATATTCTGAATAGGTTGTTGTAAAAATTAATATTTATAAAACAAACAAACATGGCATCCCTCAAAGAATGAGAAGCTCTGAGACCAGACAATGGTTATTTAAGATGAAAATAGCAAAGTTTCTAGGGCAAGTGAGGATAAACATCAGTGATTTTGTACACGAGCCAGAGAAATATTTGGCTTGGAAAAAAATGAAGAGAGGTGGAGAAAGAATTTCAATTTGACCTTCAACTTAGCAACTTGCTGAATTGAGTCTTTTTCCACGGTCAGCACAAGAGAAGGGAATGAGGCTAGGGTGTCTTTTCCCCAGAGCAGAATGTTAGTGTCTCTTCAAGCATACTTTAAACACAGTTTGTTTATACAGTGATTCTAGGAGCTTTGGGACATTACCACAGGACTGGCATTCCCTGGGCCCAGTGTCAAAGTGGTACTGAGCAGAACCAGGAAGCATACAGGGTAGACCATGGAGAAAGTTTTTTTCAGGTCTGGGTTGTCTTTTTCTCGAAGTGTTCTTTCAACTTTCAGAGGAAAAGAGAAGACTATGTTGAGAAGTGAAGGAATCCCTTGCTCGTCCAAGCTTGTATGCAGGGTTTTGTTGACTGAGTCTTCTGTCCCACCTGGTCCCCCAGCCATTAAGTCCCAAAGAAATCAAACAAAGGTCTACATTAGATATAAACTGATTGGCCCATGAGTTCAGACTTCTTATTAACTCTTATAACTAATATTAGCCCATTATTTTTGTCTATGTTAGCCACATGGCTCTGTACCTTTTTCAGCGGCTCAGTCACATCTTGTTTCTTCTGTGGCAGGCTCACAACTGCAGAAAGAGCTTCCTTCTTCCCAGAATCCTCCTGTTCTCATTGACCCGCCTCTACTTCCTGTCTGGTTCTCCCACCTATACTTCCTGCCTGGCTACTGAACCAATTAGCGTTTATTTAAAATATAATTGACAGAATACAATTGTCCCACACCAAGGATTGAGTTCTAGAACTAAATTAAATTTCACGGAAGATATCTTGGCCAGCTTTATGTACACGACACAGTCACCAGCTGACCAGAGGAATGAAGGTCTCTACTGCTGACATGTTTCAAAAGTAGAAGGAAAAGATTAAGCTTTTGTGGAGCTTTTGCTTCTTGTGTTTGTTAGTTTATGTTATCACAAAAATAGCCAATTATTTCTAATTAAAAGTTGCAAGGCATATGTCAAGGAGCCCTGCAGGGAATTAAACTTAAATAATTTTTTCCTTTAAATTTTATGGAAGGTTTCACAAACGAAATGCAAGTGATAAGCAACATAAACACCTTATGTATCATAATGTCTTTGTGCATGTCCACCAAAGAAGTAGAGAAGTTACATGTCTCTGACTAGTAAATATGGACTCATGTTGACAACCCTGGTCTATACCAGCCCTAATTGTCAGTTCATTTATGTCAAGAAGATTTGAATATCGCTCATACTTTTTAAAAGGTCAACATGAAAATTACATTACAGAGGAGAGATGGCTCAGTGGGAAAGAGCCATCGGCTCTTGTGAAAGACCAAGCATCATGTTCAACCATTCATAATCACCTGTAACTCTAGCTCCAAGAATCTGTCACTCTCTTATGACTTCAATGGTACTGCACATGTGTATACATACACACAACTAAAATAAAAATAAATCTTTAAAAAGAAATCTGTATCATTCCTGAAGATTTTCTCTTGTTCATCTCCTTTTTTTACATGATCTTCAGCCTTATTAATGGGTACAAAACTAGCCTCAACTCATCTTCAGGGCAGAGCACCAACATACTGTTGTCACATATCTTCCAATCTGGGTCTGGTTGCAATTGCAGTTGTTGCTCGTGTTTTAAAGCATTGTTTGCATAAAAGATGTGCTCAGAACTTACAGTCCATTTTTATTTTCATTCCACTCCATGAATTTAGCAAAAAATCATCCAGATTTTATACATATAAAAATAGGCTTAGAGATGAAAAAAATTGCCCAAATCACTCCTCAATTCTGTAAAGAATTTATGCCTTGAGACCCCAGTTTTCTAGGTAGCACAAAATGTCCTCAAATTACCTATCCTTCTGTCTCAGCCTCCCCAGTGGGGTGCAGAGGTTAAAGTGCCACATACTAGCTTAATCCCCTGTATTATTGAGGGCATGATGACAAACATCAATCAAGGAATCATAGTCAAAGATGCTTAAGATTTGGAACCAGGGAGACCTCACAGAGTAAGGACACCTTTCATCAAGTCTGATGACTGTATTATATTTTCAAGGCCCATATAATAGAAATAGAGAACCAACTCTATCAAGTTGTCCTCTTTCCTCCCAATGCCTATCAACATGGCATATGCTTCCCCGCAACCTTTGCAAACTAAAATATGTAGAAACGTAAGCAAAACAAAAATAGTAATTCAAAAGAAAATGAGAAAAGCCTCATGTTTAGGATAAGAAGAGTCTTCTTATGAATAGATTGAAGTGGATGATTAATTTTAAAGTTATCATTCCCAGATATCACATGGAAGAGGATTATGAATGATATTGTGACTGACTGCTATGTAGGAGTCTAGCAGTGAGATAGAATAATCCAAATATTGCCAAAAAGACAGAGTGCCACCTACCAGCCTCAACTTTCAGTTTTCAATTACTCAATAGTTACGGGACTCCTGACATTGTTACCTCCACCCCTAGGCAGGGATTGGTGGCAGACCATAGAATGGGTTCCCTAGGGAAATGTCTGGCTGATCATGTAACTCCTATTGATGAGGCCAAGACATTCTATGGTTTCATAAAATAAGCATATTTCATGGAGGAAAACTTCCCACTGCCAGTTTAAAATAAACTTACTCAGTTACGCAAGTGAAAGCCTTGCAGAAAGAGAGGAAATGGGACTGAGCTGTATTGGATGCATGGATCAGGTGGAGGCATGCAGAGCAAGTCTGCTCATCCATTTGTAAGTACAACTGAACGTCCTCACCTAGTTTTCACGCCACTTGTTTTCACATCTGTCTGTCGAATCTACAATGAGTCATTTAAACTGCAGTCACAGCTGTTCTTCTTAAATTATTTTATGAAAGCATAGAGAACACATGCACGGCAACTTTTGTTTTCTCTACATTTAAAATTTCTCAAGCATGTTGGAACAGGTTAAATATCAGAAAGCCCTCACTCCTAGCAATAGGCATGCAGAGCCTTTGGAATTTCCTAGCAAAGAGGAAAGCTTTGTGATCAAAAGCACAGCAAAGCCTGGCTTCTAGGAAGGGTGGGCTGCTCAGTTCTCCCTGCTCTGATTCAGAACGTGAATGCTTTTATCATGGAAAGTTACTGCATAGTAATAAAGACAAAAATGTGTTTACTTTCTCTCTGATTCCCTCTGCCCTGTTCCCATCTACTTTATACCACATTCCAGAAAAGTAAGTCTTTGCCAAAAAACTTAAAAATAAGAAATAAACTGCCTTTATAAAGTCACATAGGCAGAGGCTTCACATGGCAAGATCTGTATTCCTCTATGTTATTTATTTATTTTTTTCCTCCCCAAATTTAAAGAGTCTTGACATTAAGTTTCTGCTTTGGAGGGAGATGTGCACTCAAAGATTATGCTAATAACCAACCATCTTATTTTCATTCTATTTGGTCTCCTAAATAATTCTGCAAGGTCTACAGTAAAAGGATGGAATGAAGTGCTTGACATTCTGCTTCCGTTGTTCCCAGTATTCCTTCTGGACCAGAGCTAAGTGTCTAGTCACACTGGTGCACAGTGTCCCTATGAACTGTTGTAGCCTGCAGGGGCTGAGAGATGATGAGAAATGCTTTTTGCAGCCCTTGATAGTGTGTGTGTGTGTGTGTGTGTGTGTGTGTGTGTGTGTGTGTGTGTACTCCCCATTCCTATAGATTGGCAAGTCAGTAAGCCATCCTGCTTTTGCATCATTTTACAAACAAACACCACTGTGCACAGCATTTCCATGGATGCTGGAGGACTAAATATACCTTCTTCTGCATGTATGGCAAACAGTTTCCTAATAGAACCATCTCTCCAGGCCAGATTAAAGACTTTCAAAGAAGAATTGTAAGATGGGAGTCTCTTACTGAACAACTCTAAGAAAATAATTCTTAGATAAACTTTCTGTAAAAATGAAGACTAGCATTTCCTACTTTTTTTTAACATTTCTTTTGTATGAGTAAGAGGGTGCACATAAGGAGGTCAGAGGACAACTTGCAGGAGGCAGTGTTTCCTTCCACCAAGTGGGTTCCAGGGATCGAATTCAGGTCTTCAGAGTTGGCCCCAAACACCTTTACTCACTAAGCCCTCTCACAAGCCTAGTACTTCATGTTTTCAACACATATGATCTATTTGCAGGTCTTGCACTCCTTGAAACTTTGTGAAATTATCACACACACATTTATGTATATATACCTATTCCTGAGACCTTAAACAGCTATGTTCTCTTTTGTCCTTGAATCCTAACTCATCTTCTTTCCAACCACACTTGAAGTTAGAGTTTCTTTCTCTACCCTCCCATGCTGAGCATCTTTTCTCCCACTTTTTTTTAATCACTGTTTCTAAGGAAAATAAGATTTTATGCGTAAGCCAAACTTTACCAAAGTACATTCCAACAGAACGTTTGTTCCATGGGAATTTAGTCTTCTAAAAACCAGGATTCCATTTTAAAAATATTTTGAATCATTACAGGTTAAAAAATGTTAGCAATGTCAGTGCAAAACACAGCCCTCACCTCCATGGAAGTAAGAGAGAGTCTATTATTAAGCCAGATATGAGTGACCATGGCCAACTAACAAAGATCTAGGCTGACCCACTTACCTTGCTCCAATGTTGAAATGATTTCATGATGATTTATATTTATAGAATGAATGAAAGTCCTAAATCAAAGCACTTTTTCAAGCATAGAGGTGGCAACATTTGACAGTCAGGTTTTAGCACAGTGAGGACATCTATGTCTTGTATGCTATAAGATGACACTCAAAACTTTTACATTGCTGGCAGATAGTAGCCTGCCAAGTTAATACGTTTCAAATCCTTTAACAAGACATTCACAGGACCTTTGATCTGACACAGAGGTGGACAATGAGTTACTACTAAGAGGTCTAAAAATAACCAAGGAATTTTAGCTTTGGGTCTGCAGAGTTCCAATTCTCCTCAAACACCGTTCTCATTCGTCAATCAGTCTTGTGGAATTATTAACACAGGTATGGCAGTTTTCAATTCACAACAGGTTCCTTTCTTTTTTCTTTTTACTTCTAATGTTTTTTTTTATTTTTCCATTCAAAATTTCCACTTCCTCCCCTCCTCCCATTCCCCTCCCACTCCCTCCCCCCCCACCACCCTCCTCCCTCCCCCTCCAGTCCTAAGAGAGGGAAAGGCACCCTGCCCTGTGGGAAGTCCAAGGCCCTCCCCCCTCCATCCAGGCCTAGGAATGTGTGCATCCAAACAGAATAGGATCCCAAAAAGCCAGTAGAAACATGCAGTAGAAACAAGTCCCAGTGCCATTATCAATGGCTTCGCAGTCAGCCCCCATTATCAGCCACATTCAGAGAGTCTGGTTTGATCACATGCTTGTTCAGTCCCATTCCAGCTGGATTTGGTGAGCTCCCATTAGATCAGGCACACTGTCTCAGTGGGTGGGCCAACCCCTCGCAGTCCTGACTTCCTTGCTCATCTTCTCCCTCCTTCTGCTCTTCAACTGGACCTTGGGAGCTCATTCCAGTGCTCCAATGTGGGTATCTGTCTCTGTCTCCATCCATCACCAGATGAAAGTTCTATGGTGATTTTCGAGATATTCATCAGACTATGGTACAAGGCCAGTTCAGGCACCCTCTCCTCTGCTGCAAGGACCTAGCTGGGGACATCCTCGTGGACACCTGGGGGTGCAATCACTTTGGAAATCAGTGTGGTGGTTTCTCAGGAAATTGGGAGTCAACCTACCTCAAGATCCAGTAATACCAGTCTTGGGAATATACCCAAGAGATGCCCAATCATACTACAAAAGCGTTTGTTCAACTATGTTCATAGCATATTATTTGTAATAGCCAGAACCTGGAAACAACCTAGATGCCCCTCAATGGAAGAATGGATAAAGAAAGTTTGGAACATATACACATTAGAGTACTACTCAGTGATAAAAAAACACAACAGGTTTCTTTAAAGTAGGATCTCTTATAGCTTTTCCCCCCAGGCTTTTGTAATTACAAAACTCTAAGAAAGAGATATCATAAAGCATTCCTTTTAATTTCCTCAGAAAGCCTTTGGCAAGCATCTCCACATCTGAAGCTAGTCAAGTAGTAGCCCTGCATATCAGCTACATACCCTATCACCAGCCTTGTCTCCAGACCAGAATGGATTCCAAGTCCTGAAGGGCATTTCCTTCTTGTACTTGTTGATAACACAATAAACTAGAAGGATATGTTGTTTGTCTGTTTTGCTTTGTTCCATTTTTATCCCCTAATTTCTGATGCCTATTTCACAATATTGCCTTAAAGTCATGTCCTGTAATGACAGGAAAATAACATTGCACATTGCGTCAGTCTATGAAATTTAATGACAGAAGGCCATAGACATTTCATGTAAATGTAGTTCACATAACAGACAAGAAAGATGTCTTTGCCTCTTGATCTGACCAGATTCCTAGGTACTTTGAGAGCCATGTTCTTGCAAGTCCACATGTAGCAAAAAGAAGGATCTAGATCCACCCATAAGCTATGAGGATGCTGTCTGAACCTCAAGAGAAAACAAGGAGGACACATGCTGAGGGATTAAGAAAACTCAAGTAATAAGGAACACACTTTTCATCACTCCTTTTTCAAATGAAACTACAATTTCCATAATAGAAATGTATGTCTGCCGAGCATTATTCACACTTGACCAAGAGTGGCCAATGGGATAAACTGCAGACAATCTTTTGAGTTGTTTTGTTTAGTTTTAATTGGGTCATTCAAGGTTTTTCCTCAACTTCTTACATAAAGTTGACATTAATAGTAGATAATCTAGTATGACATTTGTTTGTCCATATAAGCAGCCTGTGAGGAATGAAAGAGACTCTTGCATTCCCAACTTTGGTATTGAAATAATAGAAATCCCCAAATTGCATTGTATTTGAGGATCTCATGTTGGAGGAAGGAAAAAATGGGAGCTGGTGCAAGCCAGAAGAGGAACTTGCGTCCGTGAAAGCAATTTGCTACTCCTGAGACCACTTTGCAGGAGAAACTGGCACTGAGACAATGGTGATGGCACGGGATGACACTTTTATGAGGAATTTTCAGTCATGCACAGAACTCTCTTTCCACCTATTAAGGCCTGAACTTCCTGTTAGGATACTGAACAAGGACTCGGGGGTTGAAGATGCTCTTTGTTCCTTTTCCCTATGAAGCCATATTGAATATGCTTCTCCTTTTTGCTCTTCTTTATTAACTGCACCTTTAATTGGACTTTGAGGATGATGACCAATCCTATTCTTGGGGGTAGGTCAGAGCCTAAGCTTCAAGCCTGGATTTAATTCTATAATATCCAGACTTGAAGAATTATACGCTAAATCAGGGGTAATGTTGGCCATGGGATTTTCTTCTGTTTTGAAGTCAACTTATCCTGGGAAGACTTGTATGGGAGCCCAAAGCTTGCTGGAAGAGGGGTCATGCAGTGAGAGTGAAAACTAGTGTTCTCCTCGCCTATCTGACATCTGTCTTTCCTAGAGTTGTGTTTTGCTTGATTTTAGGCTTCACTAAATTCCAGTGAGGGAGTTTAGCTGTGAAGTTATTTTGAGGCTTCAGGAAGTGAGTACTCAGATGGCACCTTGCTAAAAAGCATTGACTTTTTACTTGAGACCACAAGCTGAAGATCTGGCATCTGTGTCTGCATGTTATGTCTGGCTCATGTACTTACATCTACATGTTGACATATTAATGACACGAGGAGTATCTACCGAGTCTACCTCATTTCTTTTCAAGGTTGAAGGCATTAAGACAAATCATTGTCTTAAACCTGTAGCTAACTTGGATTCCAGAAACAGGAGAACCTTGCAAGGCACATCAATCCTTCTCCAGGGGGTGAGATCTTAGCCATGAAATTAGGAAGCTGAAGCATGGAGCAAAAGTTATTGCCTAAGAACAAACTTATCCCTTCCAGCAATGAGAACTTCCTCAGAGGAGCAGAGACAGTGATGAGACAGACCACACTTAGACCATGAAGGTATCACTATGCCCCCATCCTTCCTCTATTTTAATCCAGGACATGAGTCAGTATCCAAAAATTATATCTGAGGTCTCTGGAAATTTTCATTGCTCCTCTTCCCAAAGTGGCCACACTGAGTAAATACTGTCTGTAATTTTCAGCATTAATCTTATCTTCAACTGGTTCATTGGTATGAGTGGCTGAATGTAGCCTGTTAGGCCTCCTGAAAGCCCAAACTTTTAACCTAAGAACTCCATTTAGAAGCTATTTTCTTGAATTATGTGATTTATATCAGTATTTATGCTGATATATTTTGCAGGTCCAATGCAACCACAAGTATTTGACCTGGTATAAATAATTAGAAGTATATTTAAGTTGATGAAACCTATGATGAAAACTGTGAATTCTGCACTATTTTTAACCTTGGCTTTATTGTTTTCCAGTCCTCATAATTGGAACCAATCTAACAAACTGTTGCTTGGTGTTGTCTTCAAGTGTTCTTTCTTAGTTAATAGCTAATAATGATTTGTAATTAGCAAATAATTTAAATGTAAATAGATTCTTCTGCACTGCCTACCAATACTTGAAAACAATTTGTCCTCTTAAACAGTTCAGAAATTACCCAGGCAGTCTGGGCAATGCTCTTAATTTGTTTGGAAAAAAATATTCTTTATGAGGTGTACATAATGGAGAATATTCTTTCCCGAATTGTAATGTTTTGAACCAATAGACTTGTGTATAGGATGGAATAGGCATTTTGTTTAGCAGTCACACTCTTCTGAAGAAAACTGTCTCAATAGGTGACTGGATGTCTCAGAAAATTCTACAGCTTAGGAAGTAGATCTATGTACTCTATTTCCCATAGTAGCATCAAATCAGCAGGTGGAGAAAGCCAAGAGAGGGAAATGAATTAGGAGATTATGAATCTGGATGAGAGCATTGGAGCTTCCGGATGAGAGCTATTGAAGTCACCAAGAGAGGTAGGAGCCATGAAGGCATGCAGAGGTTGGGCCAGAGCATGGAGACTTCAGAATGGGCTTTGTTGGTTTGTGTATGAATTGAAAGGAGTGAAGAAGTGGAAGATGTTTCCATGACTGGTACCTGACTTCATGATTTGTCAAAACCTTGACACTCACCACTGAAGGGACCTACAGCAATATTGCTCAGTTTTAAATTTGTCACAGGATGAGGAAGAGAAGCACATTTCCTAATAGTAGGAGGTTCATATGATTAAATTCCAAGACAAATTTTTCATAGTTAAGTGCTAAGAAAACAAATTTGGTGGAAAAAAAGATTGAAATGTGTGTGTGTGTATGGTGTGTATGTATAGCAGTGTTTATATGTGTGTGTGTGTGTGTATGTGTGTGTGATATGCACCCATATGTCCATATGCATATGTAAGGAGTTCAGAGTTTGATATTAGATGTCTTCTCTTATCACTCTCCACACCTGTCATTTATGTGGGTGCTGTAGATCTGAACTCTACTCATTCTTGTGTAGCAAGTGCTTTAAGTCTTTCCTCACCCAATAGATAACATTTGCCTGAATACCAGTCATACATGTGTACATGTATATTTACATAAATAACTTACTTATTTTAATGTTTTGTATCATAATTTTTCATTAATTCTTATGACTTTTAAAGGCAACTTCACTTCATATGGATACTAGCATCTCCAGAACAAAGCTTATTATTAATAAGGACATGGCAGTGGCCTTATCACTGACACTGAGATTAATGTGAAATTCTCTATAGTGAGGTGGCTATAACATTTGCTCAAATATGTCAGCACACACGGAGGTATTATTGATTTTTAGATTATCAATGTGAGTTTTGCAACAGTTCAAATGATACTAGTGTTATTTGCTATTAAAAGTTTTGGTATATTGACTTAAGTATGAAGTCACTTAGGCTTGGATAGGTGAGATGTTATCTTCTTGACCAACTTCCTTTTCTCCCACAGAAATGTTCACCAGAAATGCTCTGGCTGTAACTCCTGCGACATGTGTCCATCTAAACATAGTTTTCACATATTTGTAAACAATTCAAAAAATTGGCTCTTCTTGTTTCCTAAAGTGTCTTTAAATCCCATGATTGTCATGCCATAAAAATTCCTACTTATTTGATTGGCAGTTTTTCCACTTCTTTCCCACCCTCTCTCTATTGCCATCTGTTAATCCCTTAATTAGATTAGCTGATGTTCTGCTTAATAAAATAACTTCCTTAACTTTTTTATTACATTAATTTTGCTGTTTTAAACATAGATGCATTGCTTCTTCCTCTCTTCAAACTTTAATTTTGCTTTTAAATTATAACTTCCTTATACATTTTAATGCAGGTGTTTTATTTGCTTGTTTATATTTGTTTCCATGTTTTACTTTCATTAGTTCTTTGAGAGTTTTATATACCATGTCTTGATCATATTCACATTTTCCTAATACCTCATGGATTCATACACAGCTTACCCAACTTTGTATCCTATTTTAATAGTTCTTAAAGACCAGTTTGCTCTGCAGGAATATTCTTGTATGGGTGGTCTTCCACTGGAAACTGGGAGATATATACATGTATGCATTATAAATGTATTTTATAGGCAATATATTATATTGGCTTACAATTAACATTGGCTGAATATTCTAAGTATGGCTGTCTACATGTCGGAGAAACCAGGAGCATCTCATAACATAAAACTAGATGCCTCCTCATTTCCAATCCAGCACTGAAGGCCTGTGAGTTCCAGGACAGCCACTAGTATCCAATTCTCATTGGAAAGCAATGAAACTAAGGTCTGATAACCTCATGAGGTGATAGCACCAGCAACAGATACTCAGGAAGAAGTGAAGCAGGCAGGTGACATTGCTTTCTCTTTAGACCTGGGATATCTCTTATATCAGACTCTGTCAACATCCTTGGAAACACAACTATGAACTGTCTCTTAGGAGGTAAAATCCTGTTGACAATCAAGATGAGTCACTGTACAGAATTAATCAGAGTTCAGAAGGTAAAGCTGCTGACACCAAGCCTCATCATATGAGTTCAATCCCTGAAACCCCCATGGGGGAAGGAAAGAACCAATTCTCAGAGGTCATCCTCTGACCTCCACATACACAAAATTTTATAAAAGACGAGGCATCACAAATACTATTTTCATTAGTAATATCTTATCAATATTCTTCATTAGCTAAAACTTTGTCCAGAGAGAGTCAAACATTTAAATGTTACATCAATTCAGTTTCATTGCATTGTGGTTAGGAAATGTAGGAAGTATGTTTGTATTCTTACTAAACCCAAATTAGATAAGGGGATGGCTCAGTTAGCTAAGTACTTGCCCTGTGACTTCAATGACCTGAGTTCTACTTTGAAAACCCACATAAACGTAGTGGGTGCACTGTTGTGTGATATTTGATTGTGTTCTGAAAAATAAAGCTTACTTGGAGTCAGAGGGTGGAGCTAGCCACAAGCCGACCAAAATTAACCATAGAGGCTATGGAGGACTGACGTGGAGTAGTAAGGTGGGGCAGAGAGGTTCTTGTCTGGAGGAAGTAACAGAGCAGGTAGGAAGGACTGGTGGCTTCTCTCCTCTGAGCTTTCAGGCTCTTCCACCAATATCTGACTCCTAGCACTTGAGGCTGGCCTCCACATGCATGCCCACAAATGTATATCAAATAAACACACATGCACACACACACACACACATACACATGAAAGTGATTTTATGTAAATGCATATGTAGAGTCTCTAATCACAATTTGAAGGCAATGGAGTTTGGAGTGATTCAGTTTGTCTGGGGAGGGGGTCTATTTGATGGAACCTGTGCTCTGGTGAAAAACAACACAGGCAAACTAGAGTTTATAATTTTCTCTTCATATCCATCTCATTTTTCATACTTCCTGATTGAAGAAGATAATCAGCAAATGCAATGATCTCCCATGTTCTTGGATAGGTAGAATCAACATAGTTAAAATGACAATCCTACCAAAAGCGATCTGTAGATTCAATTTAATCCCCATCAAAATCCCAACACAATTCTTCACAGACCTCGAAAAAATAATACTCAATTTCATATGGAAAGAAAAACCCAGGAAAGCCAAAACAATCCTGTACAATGAAGGAACTTCTGGAGGTATCACCATCCCTGACTTCAAAATCTACTATAGAGCTACAGTAATAGAAACACTGGCTAAAAAAAGACAACCAGACACGTGAATCAATGGAATTGAATTCAAGACCCTGATATTAATCCACAGACCTATGAGCACCTGTTTTTTGGCAAAGAAGCCATAATTGTATAATGGAAACAAGAAAGCAGGTGCTGGCATAAATGGATGTCAACATATAGAATACAAATAGATTCATATCTATTGCCATGATCAAAATTCAGGTCCAAGAGCAACAAAGACCTCAATATAAATTCAGCTACACTAAACCTGATAGAAGAAAAATTGGGAAGTAGCCTTAAACACATCAACACAGGAGACTACTTAATAATTATAACTCCAGTAGAACAGACACTGAAAACATCAAATAAAAAATGGGACCTCCTGAAACTGAGAAGCTTCTGTAAACCAAAGGACATGGTCAACAAGACAAAATGGCAGCCTACAGAATGGGAAAATGGGAATCACCAACTCCACATTGGGCAGAAGGCTGATCTCCAAAATTTCTAAAGAACTCAAGAAACTACACATCAAAATAGCAAATAATTCAATTAAAAAAACAGTGGACAGATCTAAACAGAGAATTCTCAACAGAAGAATATCAAATGGCTGAAATATACTTAAAGAATTGTTCAATGAAAATAAAAATGACTCTGAGATACCATCTTACACCTGTCAGAATGATTAAGATCAAAAATGTTTATGATAGCTTATGTTGGAGAGGATGTAGAGTCAGGGAAACATTCCTTCACTGTTGGTGGGTGGTATGGGAGGTCCTTCTGTGTGTGTTGCTTTTATTGGTTAATGAATAAAGAAACTGCCTGGCCTGCTGTTAGGGCAGAACTTAGGTAGGTGGGAAAAACTGGACTGAATGCTGGGAGAAGGAAGGCAGAGAGAGAGAGATGCCATGGAGCTGCCCCAGGACATAGACATTCTGAAACCTTGCTGGTAGGCCATGACCTCGTGGTGAGATACAGATTAATAGAAATGGGTTAAATTAATATGTAAGAGTTAGCCAATAAGAAGCTAGATATAATGGGCCAAGCAGTGTTTTAATTAACATAGTTTCTGTGTGGTTATTTTGATTCTGAGCTGCCAGAATGAACAAGTGGCTTCCTTCTACAGGTGGGAGTACAAACTTGTACAGCCACTTTGGAAATCAGAATGGTGGTTTCTATGAAAACTGGGAATCAATCTGTGTCAAGACCCAACAATACCACACTTGGGCATATACCCAAAAGACCCAAATTCATGCCACAAGGACATTTCCTCAACTACGTTCATAGCAGCATTATTCATAATAGACAGAACCTGTAAACAACCTAGATGTCCTAAACTGAAGAATGGATAGAGAAGATGTGGTACGTTTAAACAACAGAGGATTATTCAGTGGTTAAAAAAAAAATGACATCTTGAAACTTTCAGGCAAATGGATGGAACTAGGGAAAAAATATCCTGAATGAGATAACTCAGACACCAAAAGACAAACATGGTATGTATTCACTGATGAGTGGACATTAGATGTAAAGAAAGAATAATCAGGTTATAATCCCCAACCCCTGAGAAGCTAGGTAACAAGGAGGACACTAAGAGAGACATGGATGGATGCCTCTAGGAAGAGAAAATACATGAGGTCTTTTGAGTAAATTGGAAGCTTCATGGGGGGGGGAGAGGTGAAGGAGAGGGGTTGGGAAACATGATGGAATGGCATGCTTGAAATGGGGGTGAGTCAGAGAGGGAGAGCTAGGAAAGAGATGTAAAGATAGAGGGAGCCATTATGGGGTTAAGGGGAAACCTGGTGCTAGTGAAATTCCCAGGAATCCACAAGAATGACCTCAGCTAAGACTCCAAGCAATAGTGGAGAGGGTGCCTAAACTGACTTTCTTCTGTAATTAGATTGATGACCATTTTAATTGTCATCATAGAACCTTCATCCAGGAACTGACGGAAGCAAATGCAGAGATCCACAGCTAAGCACTGGTCTGAGCTCCAGGAATCTAGTTAAAGAGAAGGAGGAGGGACTATGTGAACAAATGGGTCAAGAAAATGTTGGGGAAACCTAGAGGAAGAGCTGACCAAAACCAGTGGGAGCTCACTGACTCCAGACTGACAGCTGCAGAACCTGCATATGACCGAACTAGCCCTCTGAATGTGGGTGACAACTGTTTGGCTTGGGCAGTCTCTAGGGCCACTGGCCAGACTTTGTTAACTCCCAATGGGAGGCCTTACCGTTTCTGAGGATTGGATAGGGATTCTCTGGGGGGAGTGGGACAAGGGGAGGGAGGGGGAACTTCAACTGGTATGGAAAATGAAAAAAAAAACTTTTAAATAAAAAAGGAAACAAAAAGAAAGTGTAGTTCATAGCAATCACCCAATTTTCTGGTGTTTTAAAGGAATTTCCAACTATCTATTTTATACATGAAGTACTGAGACATCTCCCTCACGAAGAAATTAAGTAATTTATTCTTGAGAAGATCTAATGAGATTTTGATTCTGACATACACGTATGCTCTATTACTTCATGTCCTTCTCCTTGCCTCTTTTTAAAACGTGATTTATTAGTTTCTTATATTGGTAGCTCATCTGATTCATAATCTTCATGGCCAAATGATTTTTTTGGTTACTTCTTTTCTTTTCATTCCATCATTATTAGAATGATCATTGCTGTTGTTATTGTTGTCACGTGTGTGTGTGTGTGTGTGTGTGTGTGTGTGTGTGTGTGTGCCATTGCGTGTTGACACCAGAGGACAACATTATGCAGTCAGTTCTCACCTTCCACCTTTATGTGGTTTCCAGAAACAAACTCAAGATTCCCAGGTTTGCTAGGCAAGTGCCTTTACTCTCCAGACCACCTCACCAACAATTCACTTGCCTCTTTCTAATCAAAGCACGTTCTTATGCCCTGTTCTTAGCATGTCTGGGTTTTGGCCTTTGCTCTACTACCTGAACATTATCTGACTGTGATAGATGGGACTTTTACTTAGTTAACTCATCTTTAAAATGAGAATAATGTGTAGAGTTGCTATAGATAAAGCATAAGAAAACATAGATCAGTTGCATATAAATAAAAACTGAAAAACTGATCCATTTAGTTGGTCTTTGCTTTGTTACTTCATATTTCCAGTTACTCAATTACTCTAATGTGTTTCATAGCTTAAGAACTAACTTTAAAAACCAACCCTTGCTTAACCCCTCTTCTAGTTCTCCATTGAGAATACTTTAACATTCATGTATTCTATAGTATTTTCTTTGTGTTTCTATTTGCTTCTGTTTAAACCCTGTCTACATTGCCCTGAGAGTTGAATTAACTTCAGTACTTATCAAGTAGATCTCATGCTCAAATCCCACAACGTAGTCTTCATTTCCTTTAAGAGAGCACCTAGAACTCTTAGTGTTGCTAAGGAAGCCTGGAATGATCTGGGCCCTTATTTCCCCTACAGACATACCCCTTCTTGTTTCATATGATGCTCTCTTTTTTTTCTCATGCAAGCTCCCATTGATATTCATCCTTACCTCTATGCCTTTTGACATTATATTATCACTGTAATAATTTTCATCTTTAGTGTTGCTTTTCTTACTATGTATTAAGACTAAAGTCCTGCTCTATTTCCTTTGCTAACTAGGATGCAAATGAGAATTCCCTCTTCTGTCTTCATAATGCTTTGGGCCTCTCTTCTTGTAATAGATGCTCAGTGTCTAACAACTGTTCATCAAATATACCACACCAGTGGAATGTATTCTAAGTGATACAAGAGACTTTGTCCTGTTTATATTGTCATTGCCTTCTAACCTCACATATCATTGATGAAGGACAATGAGAACTCAAAGTAATCTTTTGAATAGAATAAGGAATAAGTGGATAGAGAGGGAAAACGTATAAAAATAGTCTATCACTACAAATGCTCATTAGAATTGCTCTATTTTCCTGACAGAATTTAGAATCCACTTGGCAGGTAAATTTATGGATTGGTATTTTAAAATTATATACCAGATACTATTTCCAGCACTATAGATAACTTATCACATTTCATTCCTATAAAAGCACTGTAAAATAAATGCTACTACCATTCCTACTTAAAGGGCTGAAAGTGGGGATATATCATTTGCATATTGTGCAGGAAGTTAAAGATAGCAAATGGCAAAGCTATACTGCTGAAGCTTAAGTTCTGTCTTGAGATTACACCAAACAAGATAAGGGCAATCACATGTCCACTGTTAAAACATGCCATCAATCAGGCATTGGTCTGGTTCTCAAATTCTTTAGCTTCATAACTCCAAGGGAGAAGCAAAATATGTGAAGATCATTTGCACTGTACACTCCATCTTCATGCCCTTTTCATGATGATGTGCTTCTTTGGATTCTTGCCTTGGTCCACATACACTTCACATCATTGTTGCTAACTAACATTCATCTGTCCTTATTTATTCATGAAAACATGTCAATAAATAATACATGGTGTAATTCAGTTGGTAGAGCACCTACCTAATATGTATGATAGCATGGGCTCAATCCTTAGAACCTCATAAACTAGGGTCATGGTATATGCTTATAATTCTAGTTCTAGAAAGATAGTGTCAAGAGGACCAGAAATTCAATGTCATTGTCAGCTATACAGCAAGTTCAAGGTCAGCTGGACCTACATGAGACAGTTTCTCAAATGAGAGATTTCTGGTAGTGTGTGGGGTGCTGGTGATAATTTCTTCAGTCATTGTTAAAGCTGTCATTTCTATGTAAATATTTCATTTATGAGAAAAATACTCACAGTGAACACTTGAGTGTTTTAAACACAGACACAGGAGACCATGAATAAGTACACATATAATGAAGAAAAGTATAAAAATCCCCAGGTACTAGCGAACATAAGAAGTAGGGAGCTAGTACATAACAGTATTACTGTAATTTTTCATTTATATCATCCTCTGGCTCAAAATATTCCTATGTGAACTGACTTAACGCTAATAGAAACATACTGAACAAAAGGTGAAGGAGTCTCACAAAATGTAAAGCAAGAATTAATCCAAACATTTGGTGAAATGAGAAAAAGGTACAAGACATTTTTGAAAGTATCTGTATTTCTCCCAATATTTCTTTCATTCTTTCTATTACTATCTTTGGATGACCATTTTCTTATGATTTCTGGATATATTCCTAGCCTATATAGCAGGTTATTTGTCCGCATTTCATTGTGACACATGATTGATCTGTAAATTTAAGAACAAGTACAGGAGTTGGCATCTATCACCAACTTTTAGGCGCTTTTGAATTGGGGTTTTATGTAGTTAATTACTACCGCGTGTCAGATGGTTTTCTCACATCTATTGGCATTAATTTTAAAAAATTTATATTTAACAAGGTAGACTTCACAAGTTAAGTGAATGCCAATTAACCTAAAAATCTGAACTGACTTTGATATGCAAGTCATTGCTATCAAATTAGCATTCTCTATGGATTTAGTAGATAGCTGTCACCACAATGGAACCTAAGCATCAATTTTAAGCAATTTATTTTTTTAAGTTTATAATATTAGTTTGATTGTGATTATATATCCCAAATTTATATAATTTTGTGTCAATTACTGAGAAGCTGGATGAATTTTGTGTATTATTACATTTTAATCATCTTTATAATTAACATTTAATTTGTATCTTTTTTACTCTTTTTTCCTCTTCCATCTATGGAATGCATTTCTTTGAGTTTGTCACACACATTTTAAGCAATTTGCCTGCCAATTTAATGACATTTTATTTTTCTAAGTGAATTGACTGTTAGGGAGATAGACCCTGGAGATTAAAGTCCTGTGTGTTAATAATAAGAGCTTACACCCACACCGCTATTGCTGCTTCGCATTTTTTCCATCATGACCCATAACCTTCCTGAGACAAAAGCTAAGGTTTCAAAACCCAGTTTTAAAGAAATTGGTTATGCTATTTTGGCATTTCTGATATGAACCCTACTCTCTAGGATCCAGTCCACTAGATCAGCATAAAGAGTTATCTGTGAAACAATAGAAAGAGATTTATAGGTTTTGATTGTCTGTATAAAAAGCTGAACCAGGCAGTGGATCTTCCATGTCAGCACTGGGAAAACAGGAGATGCTCTTTGACCATTACAATCACTCCATTCATTTTCTCTCTTGTACTCATTTCAGTTTTTTTCAATTAATTTGGAATGATTTTGCTTAAACAATAATTCTATAGAAGCTTTATTATTACAAATTGTTATCTTAGTGGGCAAATTAAATCTTTTTTTGACTTCCATTAGAAGGGAGAAAAATATGTGACCAGAAGTTAGTAACAGAAGTAGTTATAAGTAGTTATTTTTGCATGAAATCAAGGAGAGATTAAAGACTATTCTGTATGAATATTCTCTGTGTGATATGTAAATGTAGACAACTCCTGATGTCATGCTCCAGCACAGAACTTATACATATGCATAATGACAGTGCATTAGGGAATATTGCAGAGAAGTTCAAGGAGAGAATTTCCAATTACATTTATGACTGCAAACATGTACTAAATGAAACACGTGGCACTTCTAAAGCTTTCTTCCCCTGGGATAAGATGACATATCAACATCCTTTTTTTCTGTCAGATCCATGCTGTTTGAAGGTAGTCACCTTTATCCAAATATTTTTTAGCAGATCTACAGAGAGGTTTTGTAAATTCACTATTCTCATTCAAGGTATAAGACATAAAAAAAGGATCTTAGTCCATTATTCTGCGATAATATGGTGGCAACTTAGCCATTATTACTGGGAGTAGGAGCCTCTGTGCACATGCAATTTTTAGTTAGTATATCTATCACTACTCAAAAGAATATGCTCCATTGTCCTTTATTTTTTATGTTGACTGTATACAACTGATCCATCATGTGAAAATTCTGTTTGAATTAAAACAAAATTCTTTGTTGAACATAGTCCAATCTATCTTTTTATCTTAATATATATAATTAATATATACTGTGATGAATATATGTACTCTTAAGTACATAAGTACATTTACATTATGAATTTTAGATCAACTATTTGTTGGTGAATAAAGAATATAAAGCTACCTAAGTTCTTTCATTTCTTCTTCTTTCTATTAACAGCTCAATGAAACACTAAACATGGAAATTAAATTTGATAGAAACAAACTTTCTAATTAATTAATAGATCTCTTAAAAATCTTTCAAGTATTGGTAGTATTTATTCTTTTTACCATAACCTTCCTTATTTTATTTTTTGGGAGGTAAGGATCTCTTTTTTATTGTTTTTATTGAGCTATATATTTTTCCTCCCTTCCCTCCCTTCCGCCCCCTCCCCTTCTACCCTCTCCCATTATCACCACACACTTTGAGAGCAGTTACTTTCCAGCTCGATAATATCTATTTTTATTGAGCTCTACATTTTTCTCTGCTCCCCTCTCTGCCTCTCCCCTTCCCTCTTCAGCCCTCCCCCAAGCTCTCCATGCTCCCAATTTACTCAGGAGATCTGGTCTTTTCTACTTCCCATGTAGATTAGATCCATGTATGTCTTTCTTAGGGTCCTCTTTGTTGTCTAGGTTCTCTGGGGTTGTAAATTGTAGGCTGGTTTTTCTTTGCTTTATGTCTAAAAGCCACTTATGAGTGAGTGCATATTATATTTGTCTTACTGATTGATATGAGGTTTTCTAGATACATCTATTTGAATGCAAATTTCAAGTTATCATTATTTTTCCCCCACTGTGTAGTACTCTACTGTATAAATGTACCATATTTTCTTTATCCATTCTTTGGTCAATTGGCATTTAGGTCTTCCAGGTTCTAACTATTATAAATAATGCAGCTTTGAACGTAGTTGAGGACATGTGCTTGTGGTATAATTGAGCATCCTTTGGAAATAGACCCAAAAGTGGTATTTATGAGTTTTGAGATAGGTTGTTTGAAAATTTTCTGAGAAACGCCACACTGATTTCCAAAGCAGCTGTACCAGTTTACACTCCAGCAGTGGAGGATTTTCTCTTTATCCTACATCCTCTCCAGCATAAGCTGTCATCAGTGTTTTTGTTCTTGGCCATTCTTACAGGTGTAAGATGGAATCTCAGAGTTGTTTTGATTCTCTGATGGCTAAGGATGTGGAACATGTTCTTGTCTTTCAGACATTTTGGATTCATCTGTTGAGAGTTCTCTGTTTAGGTCTGTACCCCATTTTTTGTTGGATTATTTCTTCTTTTGATGACAAATTTTTTGAGTTCTTTATATATCTTGGAGATCAGCCCTCTGTCTAATATGGGGTTGGTGAAGATCTTTTCCCATTCTGTAGGCTGTCGTTTTGTCTTGTTGATCCTGTCTTTTACTTTACAAAAGCTTCTCATTTTCAGCAGGCTCCATTTGTTAATTTTTGCTCTCAGTGTCTGTGCTACTGGCGTTATATTTAAGAAGCTGTCTCCTCTGCCAATGTGTTCAAGGGTACTTTCCACTTTCTCTTCTATGCGGTGTAGTATGGTTGATTTTATGTTGAGGTCTGTGATTGATTCGAACTTGAATTTTGTGCATGGTATTAGATATGGATCTATTTTTATTCTTCTACATGTTGATATCCAGTTATGCCAGCACCATTTGTTGACTATGCTTTCTTTTTTCCATTTTATATTTTTTGCTCCTTTGTCAAAAATCAGGTGTTTATAGATGTGTGGATTGATATCCAGGTCCTCCATTTGATTCAATTGGTCCTCTGGTTTGTTTTTATACCAATACCAGCTGTTTTCAGTACTGCAGCTCTGTAGTAGAGTTTGATGTCAGGGATTGTGATGCCTCCTGAAGTCCCTTTGTTGTACAGGATTGATTGTTTTGGCTATGCTGGGTTTTTTGCTTTTCCATATGAAGTTGAGTATTGTTCTTTTGAGGTCTGTGAAAAATTTTGCTGGGATTTTGATGGGAATTGTATTGAATCTGTAGATTGCTTTTGGTAAGATTGCCATTTGCTGATGATATGATAATTTATGTAAGTGACCCCAAAAATTCTACCAAGGAACTCCTACGACTCATAAACACCTTCAGTAATGTAGCAGGATACAAGATTAAAAAAAAAAAAAGAAAAAAAAACAGTAGCCCTCCTTTATATAGATGATAAATGGTCTGGGAAAGAAATCAGAGAAACATTACCCTTCACAACAGTCATAAATAACATAAAATATCCTGGAGTAACTCTAACCAAACAAGTGGAAGACCTTTATGAGGAAAGATGAAAGAAATTGAAGATGACTCCATAAAACAGAAAGATCTCCCATGCTCTTGGGTGGGTAGAATTAACATGGTAGTATTTATTCTTTAAAGTTACTAGTCCTCATTTCTAGAAGCTTCTGCTAATGCTGTTTATATGGCAGAGAAGAGTACAAGTAATGGGATTCGAATGGTCATTTGCTCAGTGCTTTGGGGTTGTGACAGTGCTTTGCATTGTCGTTGAGTGGGTAACTGGACTTGGAATGTGTAGAAATTAAAAAAATGTCTTATATCATGTTGTGATTACTGAATAGTAATTTATAAACATTTTATTTTTAATAAAGTTCTTTTTAGGAAATGCTGAAAAATATCTAAGGTAGTGATCAGGGATCCAAATAAATTTAAGTGGATGAATATACATATTCACTATGTACATATATATATGTATATCCAGTATATACATATATATGTATATTTACTATGATATCATGCATATTATTAAAATGAGGGTAAGTTTCTCTATTTCCAATTAAAAATATGTATCAAACAATCATCCCATATAGTTCATACTAATAAAAATACCTCCAATAGATAGGATTTTTAAATTAAATGAAAGGCAAGTGTTCCAATGCAACAGAAAACACAATTTTCATTAAGCTGATGAGCTAGCTGATGTCTGATAAGATCTTTTTATCCAAAAAGATTATGGGACAAAAGTCACATCAAAATGTTGACATTCCTGAATTCCATGCCAAGGTTTATAATGAAGGAAAGTATCATTTTCTTGATGTGAAATACTTGTCCATTTTGGATGGATGTATTTGCTTTAAGGACAAAGAGAAAATTCAATAAAGTAAATATATTTTTGCATGTGAAGACAGTACCTCTGGGGAGATCAGATATTTCTATCCTCAATCTGTAGATGACTTGACCACTTGAGAAGAATAGAAACATATATCAAAAGACAGATATGCAGGCACAATGAAAAATGGTATAGGTTGAAAACATAGGCCTACAGAGCTCAGGAAAAATCTCAGGAGGCCTAGACTCCAAGAAGGCTCAAAACTACATAGAAATAGGCAGAACAGGAAATCTAGACATTGCTAGCTGCTATTTATATGAGGAAAAACATAACAATGAAAATAGGTTCCAGAGACCCACAAGATTCTTATCAATTCAAAGACTTTGGACATAGGTCAGTTAGAAGAATGGTGCCCTAGCATACACAAAGCCCTGGGTTCAGTCTCCTGCAATGCATAAACTAAGTAAAAGCACATGCACTTATCCCAACACTCAGAAGGTGCAAACAGAAGGATCAGAAGTTCAAGTTTATCTTCAATTACATAATGATTTAAGCTGCATGAGATTATCTCAAGATAAACAAACAAAATAAATCAAACCACATTTAATACCACTATCCACTCAAGAGTAAATGCCATACCAAATTTAAACAAACCTACTATTGAAACTATGAGTGAATTTCCAACTACCAAACAGTAGTACCCTAGTTTACTTGAATACAGGGGTTCACAGGCGACTCAGAGGGGGCTCATAGGGCTACAGCTTTGAAGCTGAGATAGTCCTGAGTATATTGCTGTCACTGTCCACATACTCTTATGGTCCCTGTTACTATTCACACAAATATGGCTGAGAAGAAAATGTTAACTCTCTAAAATTGACATTTTGGGCTGGAGAGATGGCTCAGTGGTTAAGAGCACTGGCTGCTCTTCCAGAGGTCCTGAGTTGGATTCCCAGCAACCACATGGTGGCTCACAATCATCTGTAATGAGATCTGGTGCCCTCTTCTGGCATGCAGGCATACATAGAGGCAGAATGTTGTATACATAATTTAAAAAATTAAAACATAAAAAATAAATAAAATAAAATTGACATTCTAAAGAATATACCATGGTAAAAATAATTAATTTGAATTCCTAGTAGAGTAGTAACAGCAGGGTAACAGTTTAGTTTCATAGATATTATCAGCACATTGATGTATCAAGAAAACCCAGAGGAGCAATAAAAGGAGGGTGATGGAACTCGAGTCAAAAACAGAAACAAACAAACAAACAAGCAAACAAAAGCCAGTTTTCAGAGTTCTGTAGGGAGTAGTTGCTTGATGTTTCTTGAGATGTGGTAAGCTCCATTTTTAATGCATAATTTTATCTGGGTTTTAACTAAAATGTAGTAAAATAATACATTTTTATAGCTGATGTGTTTCTTAGTGTGAAGTCTGGTTAGTATTAGTTATGCCTTTATTTTTGGAAATACAGAGTACCATTAGGAATTGCTAAGATAAAAATTCCTCAAAATATTGATCTGTGATGTGTCTTCTAAGCATTTGCTTTTCTGAAATTGCCTTTTAAAATCAAGCTCTATGCTCCATCGTCAAGTAAATCATCATTTTGAAAACTGTTTTCTGACCTTGTCTCCATATTTATACTACAAGACTTTCACTTTTCTGAGCACTAGAGTGATGATTACTAATAGGGCCCCACCTTTGAGCAACGTAGAACCTATTTTTAAAATAGTATTGATTGGTTTCAATGTGTTGATAGGCTGTGGACTTGTACAAGGAACATGGTGCTCATGGGAAGGTCAGAGAAGTAAGTTTTCTCCTTCTATTATGGTTCAAGAAATCAAACTTAGGTGTCCAGGCTATCAGAGCAAGTTCTCTCATCAGTTGAACTTTCAGGTCCTTGGAATCCAAATGTAATGTGACCTGAAAAGTGTTCTTCAAGTTTTCCACAAGGTCACATAGTAGTAAACAGGAATATTTATATTAGAATGATTTCAGAAGGGTATATTTCAATTGATTTTGAAGGAATCAAAAAAGTGCCTGTTTAGGAAAAGAAGCCCAATTTCAAAAATGTAGAAAATAAGAAATATATAAATATCAAAAAGGAACTGTGTGTGAAAGAGAGAAAAGAGAAGTTGCTACATTTGAGCCAAAACATATTGAGGAGTATGTCAGTTAGAGAAGATGGGATTGGGGCAATTCATTTTGGGATCAAACATTTTATACCTCCACTTCAATGGCTGTCTGTCACCAGGATCAAAAAAGACTCCCTTGTCATGAAACTTTTGAATGGAAACTTTATTAAGAGAGGCAGACTGATTCACACAAAGATATGAAAAATGTTTAGATTACTCTTTAAGCCATAGGAAAATGTCTTTACAAATTCAAACAGAAATGACAAATCAAAACATAAATTCAAGTCCTAGTAAGATGGTAATGAACATATGTACATCTCAGGACATAAACTGTTCTGACTTGTTAGGAAAGTGGAACAGTCTTGAGCAAAGTACTACAATCAGTCACCTTACACAGTCTGCCACACAGTAATTCCATTCTCAGGATATACAAGTGTGTATTTGTGTCCATATATACAAACGAATGATATTTAAAGTGTCACCATACATAGCAGCTTCAAGGTACAACAGTAAAAATGTTTGACAACAACAGATGCATTGGTAATATCTAATGTGTTTATAAAACAAAATGTTACACAGCAATGAGGGGGGAAGAGCTGTAACTAAATGGATGTTATCATGAACATGTGAAGTGAACGGAAGAGAAAGGAGAGAACAATCTATTAAGTATAATTCCATTTTCACAGGCAAAAGTAAAAAAAATAAAACCTGCTGTAACCAATTAGAACATAGATTAACCTTAGGAGGAAGTATGAGCTGCCAGCCTGTACGGACTCTCTAAAGTAAATAATAATCTGCCTTTAATTTGAGCCCTGGCTCCTATATGTGTTTATCTTTGAACCCTTCCAACCATACACTCATAATTTGTACATTCCTAAAGGATTTTTTGGGGGGGTGGAGAATTTTATAATTAAGTACATTGTATTTACCTAATTTTACTTCTTTATATCCTTCTCTTCCTCTATCCATGGCCTCTTCTTAATTCATTAACTAGTCTTCTATAATTATATAAAATATAAAATATATGTGTGTGTGAAAGACATATATATGTAAATATATATAATGTATATAAGTAATACATATCCCACTGCATCCAATTAGTGTTTATGACTATTTAGGATTGGATAACGTAACAGGAACTGTTCCCTAGAGATAACCAATTATCCCTCTCACAGTAGCCATTGATTTCCTGTGGCATTTTGTCCAGGAGTGTAGCTTTGTTAAGTATTTCCCCATCACTTTGGCATGCGAATGAGTGTGGTCTTGTGCATATTTTGCGTAGACAACTATTATTGACATTTCATGGGTGCAGCATCCTTTTCATATCTAGAAGGCACTTTCCTGGAGCAGACATCCTGGTCCCATGGCTCTAAAACTTTTTTATCCTTCTTCTTGATGTAATACTCTCATATTTGTTACTTCAAGTAAAGATCTACTGAAGAATGAAAACATCATCTCACCCTCTCATCAGCACTTCATTTTTACTCTCCATGATAACACCTAGGCCTGGTCAATCTCAGATTAGAAACACTTAAAAACTACAAATAAGTCATCGATGTGCCATAAGTAGCTCATTGCTTCTAGCAGGATTATGAAACCTCAAGCTGCTTCTCTCTGTTCTTTACTAGAATTATCAGTCATCCCTGATAATCATGTTCAGTGTATCTATGCTGTATAGAATATTTGAATCCTGAAATATTCACCTTGGTTATTTGATCAGCCATCACACAATGATATACCTTGGCTTCAAGTAACCCTTGTATAGTCCCTAATGCTCTGTTAGTATTCAATAAGCTTTACACATGGTTACAATGTAATGCCATAATGTCTCGCTCACTCAGCTGTTTTGATCTCAGTACAGAGGTATTACATTATTCCACATCAGCACAAGAAAAATGCTAAGAATCATAAAAAGAGATATTTAGAGAGAGATACCATATTCACATAACTTTTATTTCAGTTTATTGTTATAATTGGTCTTGTACTTCTTTATTTACTATTCTTAATCTTTTACTATGCTTAATTAATGAATTGTTTTTAATCATGGTATATGTATAAAGGAAGAAACATTATGTGTGTAGAGTTTGAGATTATCTTCAGTTACAGGAACTTATGAATACATAACAAGTGATAATTTTTCTCACAGATAAGGAAACACTACAGCACATATTATATACAGAAATTAAAATTTTTTACAGGGCATTTATGTTCACAATTTTCCTTTAAAATGCTTCTAACTGTATACCCATGAGAACTTACAGCATTCCCCAGTAGTTTAATAAAAGCAAAGAATATACAACATTCAATGCCATATGGGCTAATGTATACTATTTTAAGATGTCAAAGAACAATATGAACTTTCTTGCATATCTGAATAGCATTCTCATATCAAACTAATGTCATTTGTGGTTATACAGGTTCTAGAGTGAAAAATCCATGGGTAAAATTATTCAACCTTACCAATTACTGTGAGATATTTAGCTATCTGCATCTCATATTTATGTTTTATAAGATGGCATTAAAAAAACATGTGGTAATTTATGCCTTTAATCCTAGCACTAGGGAGGCAGAGGCTGGTGGATCTTTGTGAGTTTAAGGCCAACCTGATCTACAGAGTGACTTCTAGGATTGCTAGAACTGTTACACAGAGAAAACCTATCTCAAAAAATGAAAAATAAAAAAAACCCATGGCTACTCATAGTAACGCTATGAGAATTATTTGAGTTGATGTGTTCCTTGTATGCACATATCAGCTACTAACTAATGAGATTATTTGCAGTATTATCTGCTGTATCAGGCATATGTGGTTAATCCTAGCAACTACTATTAGTACTAATCACTGCCATCCCTATTGTGTTCCCTGGATCTGGAGTTAAAGGCAGTTGTGAGCTGCTGGACACAGGTACTGGGAACTCAGGTTTGGTCCTCTGCAAAAGCATCAAGTGCTCATAAGCACTGACCTTTCTCTCCAACCCGGATGCCCATTGTATTAAAATTGACATTGAGGCTGAACATGAGGCAATCACTTCTTACTGTTTCTGCTAAGTCTTCTAATTTCGGATGTGGTGGGGATGGGCCACCCTGTCTTTGGTAAGATTTCAGCTCTAGCCTCCATCACTGCCTTTCATTGCATTGCAGAAATGCTAAGAACATCTGATGGAGCCTTGCAGAGATCACTGGGAAGAGATCTTGTATTCCAGGTAATGTGAAGAGAAAGACTATCACCTCAGTGGACATCATAGCCACTTGCATTCATGAGAGGCCATTCTCACCGATCACACTGCCTTGTTGAAGAATCTTATTCGAGGATAAATTTATGATGGTTTTTGTAGGAAAAGTGCTATTCTGAGTCAGTCTCTATTGAACCATCTAATGATAAAATCACATGGCTTTTGAGGTTTAGAGATTCTTTTTTTCCCACTCCTAGAGCTTGCACAGCACTTAATTGGCACTTAACCTAATATAGAATGTATCAAAAATTAAGTAGGCATTAATTAGGAACACAAAATGTGAAGTAGCCTTAAAAAGTTAATTATCAAATTGGTAGAGCTATCTGTCAGCAGTCTCACATAAGCACCCTGTTAAAGTGGTTTCATTTTTTAAAATGTAATATGTTTCTTAGGGTGTGATTACACATACAATGTATGGTTGTAATTTTGAGTTAATTGCATAGTAGCTAGATTAACTTTTACATCATTACACTTTAATCAGTGTTTTTCATGATTAACGTTCATTTACATTCGGAGCTTCTGAGCTCTTCCTTGCATTGTCTGCTCTCCGCCCCTCATGCTATGTGCTGACTTAACCTACCACTAGCTAAAGCTCTCTAAGGATAAACTTCTGTACTTTCTCACTTTAGGAGCCCTAGAAATGTTCTATGAAACAACTCTGGTGATAGAGACTCTAGCACCATGTGATACTACAGAGTGTCATTACCTTTATCATAGAAGAAAGGGGAGATGTTAGCAGGGGGAGATTATAGCATACCATGCAAGTGGTAAAACTCTCCATCATTTAAACTTTGGTTTTAGTGGAGATTTAACTTTGAGAGGAAAAGAGAGTTTTCATTTTTTTTCCTCATAGGTGTCTTTAATAACATAGAACATGCCAGGAGCTTTGGGAAAAAACAGTCAAGTTTTTAAAAAGCATGTAAGTGTTCATAAATTTGCCTGTCCAGTGAGAAAGAAATTCTTCATACAATGATATTGTAGGCTTTGACTGGGCTGAATCTACCAATAAGAACAATAAGAATTGGGAGCTTTTGTCTTTTAAAAAATTGCCTTTATTAATGGAACAACATATGTAATTTTTAATTTTCTTTGAGGCAGGCTCACATATATTTCAAATGACCTTGAGTTGGTTATGTAACCAAGAGTGATCTTAAACTCCTGGTCCTCCTCCATCCACCTACTGAGGGCTGAGATTACACCTGTGCACCACCACACTTGGTTTGATGTGGAGTTGGGGACTGAACTCACTGCTTAGTGCGTGCTGGACAGTCACTCTATTGCCTGAGTCACACCACGAAATATGTGTTATGATGCTATATGTTATTAAATACTAAAATATTATACTCTTCTCCATTTCCGAAGCCTTTTTACCCTGTTTTGTCATGTTTTCTGGAAACGGGGACTTTGGACCAATGTCATGGTTCCAGGATCATCAGTAACCTTGAGCTCTTGTTTATTCAATTGCTACTTTCATCTAGAATTGGAATACTCTGTGGACATTTTCCCACTTCCTTCACTTCAAGGCAATATTGTTGTTGAATTATGCTACTATTTGGTTACACGTGTTTCTATATACCTACTCCTTTACCGTTTCCTTCGACCTTCCTTCTTATCTCTCATGTTCCCCATTTGGATTCACTTAATTTCTAATTTAAAAAAGTTGTGTTAAGGCTTAGCATTAAACTCTCTCAGGTTTTGCTTGTTCTAAATATCTCTCCCCCACCTCCCAGAAAGACTATAAGAACCAAAAGAACAGAAAGTCCACTATGAGATCGCATCTCCGAGAAATGTCAGAAAGTTACACCCAGGACATCTCAACACATCTGCTTGAAGGCTGGAACAAGAAGGACATCAGTAGTTACACTTCCAGGGAAGGGGAGACCTCTCAGGGGCCCAGCCTGTACAGCTACAGGCGACTAAAGCCGAGAGAGTGGGATGAAAGGAGCTTTCATTTTTATTAAGGTATTTATTTTAAAGTTCTTTTTTAGCTGTTGATTTCTTATCATCTGAAAAATCTAATTTTGTGATTATGGGCAGTTCCTGGTGCTGGTAAAAATTTCTGGGTATGTCTATGAGTTCATGGACGTTCACTAGTGTGGATGGGCACTATCTGTTCTTATGCAAGTCTCAGAGACAACAGCAGTAATACAGAGGAAAGGAAGTTTTCTTTCTCTTGTTCTGAGAAGGGGCATCCACACTTTGTTCTGTACATCAGCTTCCCTGTTTTCAAATCTTGGACACAAATGGAAATATACTTAGATTCTGTTCAATTTCTCCAGTGAAATGTCCTATAATTTCTTTTTAAAATGACTGTTCTTTAGGGATGAATTTCCTGGAACTGGAGTTACAGAATACTATTATTGGCCACCTGAGTGGTAGGAATTGGATCTAGGTCCTCTGCAAGAACAGCAAGTACTCTTAACCAGTGTGCTATCTCATCAACCCCTTTCAACCTATTCAAAAATAAATTATTTTCTGATTTTTTTGGGTGATAATAGACCAGGAGAAATTTAGTTTCACTATTTTAAAATCCTTTCTTTCATGCTTTGAAATTAAGAATATCCCCATCTTTGTACTTCAGAGAACTGTCTCTCTTGCTTTCCAATACATTAAACAGATAGACAATTTGGTTCACCAACTATGTTTTTGTGAAAATGCTTTGTTGACATGTGGCCACAACAGGTATTTGATCTATTCCTTTAGGCTCCTTTCATGAAGCGATTAGAAAATCTTAGATTCCAGTAGATACTTCCTGGCTGGCAAAGCCTGTAGGAGCTCCCATCATGATGGACCAACTCCTGATCTTGGTCATCTTTGCCCCTTATTCTCTCTTATCTTTTCACATTTGATTAAATTCCTAGCCCAGCATTCACAGTTTTCTGGGCCCTCCCACATCAGTAAATAATCAAGGAAGTGACCTCTCAAGCTTTCTTACAAGCCAATCTGATGGTAATATTTCCATAATTGATGATCTTCTTTCTTGGGTACTCTAGCCGGTGTCAAATTGACATAAAACTAGGCAGCACCATGATCAAGTGTCAATATTCACTGGTGGCAATGATATTTAAAACTGGTTAACTGCCAAATAACAGTGACGTAAAATAATTTGAGAGCAGCATGTTAACTCTTGCCAAAACTTAAACATGCTTTAACTCAGAATCTTATTCTCGTAAATTAATCTCAAAATTTTATGTGCAGAAGATTTTTTGTGCACAGATGTTCATGGTGTAATATTCAAATTTAGAAAATAACTGAGTGCACTTATTCAAGAAGATAGTTGTGAGTTGTCAACTATCAGATATCACAAAACAATATTTGAATAATTGACAGCAGACTACATGGAATCTAAGGATAATTCTAAACTGACCCTTAAGCAAAGCAGTATATCCGGAGAATACACTGGTTTCCTTTAGGAGTAAAATAGTATGTGTCCATGTAGAAATGTTTGATAAGCCAAAGTGTAACCCTGAATCTCTAACAAAAAGAGGACTTTGCTATGACAATTGATCGTGGTTAGTGAGAGACCATTTTCTGCAGTGTATTCTATGTGATTTGCTGTGATTTAAAGTTTTCTGGGTGATGATTTATTCATGTGTTGTTGTGTAACATAAGATCGATATGGAGAATGATTTAACCTTTTAACGAAATGGGCTGGAAGAAGAAGAAAGCTTGTAAGACAAAGGGAGTTGCTTCTCTGAAGAGAAACTGAGAAATGATGAGAATCAATGATGTCAAGTTGAAAATATTTAGAAAAATAAAAAAAAGAATTGGGCAAGTTGTGAAGATTGCTAATGGGCCCTGGCTGGGAGATCCATTCAAAACTTTCTGGTCTACATTCTCATGGTATAGTAGTACAAAGAAACACAGATAGCTTGGGCTAGCCAGACACTGCCTCCATGCATAGCGAAACAGAGAAAAAGCCTGCATTAATAGCTTTGAAATTTACATGTGGAAGAAGCCATCTTTAAGAAGAGGAACAATCATTTCATATTTTAAAAAGTCATTCATGTCTTAATATTCAGAGCTACACCATCCCTTATTGTCAGTTCTAATATATTATTTTAAATCTTTGCATTTTCACTATGAATTTTTCAAGCTAAGTTGACCATTCAAATTATCCAGAACATTGAAAAATGAGAAATGCAATTTATTTCAGACTGGGAAACCTTAAGCATTTTGAAAATGGAGAAAACAAGGTGTGTGTAAAAATAGATATTGTAATAAAGGTTGCCAAGAATAAGTCGTTCAAGACAGTTTCAATTTGGTTGCTCTCTTTTCCAAGGTGTCACATTTGTGCATCTAAAGTAAATTATAGTCTGATTAAAAGGGGTTCTGAGGAGTGCAAAGGTTATTTAAGGTAAAAAGATAGGCTCTAAGCTCATTGGATTTCTTGAGAAAGTGTGTATGTAAAAGTGACTATCTTCTAGAACACTCTGGGTTGAACAGCTAATCTTGATACCCTGAGTACGTTGTTCCCTGCAAGCTTTATCAGTGACCAGTGTTGAGAGATACTTTCCTCTGTAAAGAATCTATTCAGTAACTCTAACTGTGGAGGACAAAGGTCACAGCATTTAAAATGACATGCACTGCTGCAAATCAAAGCTGGACAGTGGTGACACTCGCCTTTAATCCCAGCACTTGGAGGCAGAGGCAGGTGGATCTCTGTGAGTTCGAGGCCAGTCTGGTCAACAAAGCTAGCTCCACAGAAACTTTGTCTTGAAGAAACAAAACAAAACAAAAACAACAGCAAAGAAAAAACCAACAACAATGACTACTAAAGAAAAGTTCCTCTCATATCTTTTTACATTAAAACACAATTAAATATAGGTATACCCTGGAAACTGTAACATTTCAGCATCAGATTTTTAGCATTCTGCGTTCTTTCTATAGCCTTTGCCTTTGTGAGGAGAAATTTTAGTAAAATTCCATCAAACTTTGATATCATTTGAACTCTGGAAATTTGTTTTACTTTCTTAAAAAAAGAATTAGTACATATGCTATGTATATCCCCAAATTTAAGTGAGTGACATCTATCTGTCTGTCTGTCTGTATGTCTGTCTGTCTATTTATGTCATCTCCCTCTCTTCTTTTCTCTCTTCCTTTCTCTCTATTTCTATTTTCTACTCTTCTCGCTGTCTCTCTCCCTCTCTCTTCTTTTTCTTCTTTCCTTTCTCTCTTCTCATCTCATTTTCCCTCTTTATTTTCCTCTGCCACTCCTATCTTTCCTCCATCTTCTCTCTTTTTTCCTTCCCCTTCCCTTCTCCTCACCTGTGCACTACTCAACATATTTTCACACATCACTGTAGTAATGGAGGAGCGGGCAGGATGTAGTCACAGGCTGCATTTCTGGTGCCCAGCTAGCTTAACCCCCAAAATAATTACACAGAAACTGTATTCATTTAAATGCTGCCTGGCCCATTATAATTAGCCTCTTTTGGCTAACTCTTACATCTTAAACTGACCCATTCCTATTAATCTGTGTTTACCACGAGATCGTGGCTTATCAGGAAAGATTCAGCATGTCTGACTCTGGTGATTTTATGGCGGCTGTCTCTCTCACTCCCTTCTTCCTCCCAGAATTCTCTTTTGTCTACTCCATCCTACCTGATTTTTGCCCTATCCAAAGGCCAACGCAGTTTTCTTTATTCAACCAATGAAAGCAATTCAAATACAATAAAACCTCCTACACCACATCACCTCTTACTCTCATATATAGGAAAAAATGTAGATAGGAGTTTTTAACTTATTGTGAGATTTTAGTAATTACTTTTGAAAATGACAGAAAGAACATCTTACAATATTTTGAGTTTAAATATTTGTCAAGTGAAAAGAGTTCATTTCTCTTGTGAGTCTGTGACCATCTGTGTTCAGTATTGGGGAAGACGTGCTTATATCATCGTATGAGTGATTTTCTATATCAGCTATGCAACTTAATTTGGAAAATGCCAAAAATGTTTTCCATGGACAAAATGTGATCCAATCAGAGCCTGGTCCTTGTTCTCCATGTAGCTGGTACATTAAAATCCTAATTCTGAGAATATTTGAGGTAGACATTAGGAAGATCATTAGGTCCTCAAGATGGCTTTGTGCCATTTTAACAAGAAGAAGAGGCCTTCCAGGTGAAAGATGAAGACACATAGTCTCAGCAAAAGTGAAGCTGGCACCAGAAGACTGCTGTAAATTACAGGTCAGCCTTGGCTATATGATCAGACTCTGTATCAAAAAATGTATCAATCTCCTTTATGAAAATGCAGTCTCTCTAGATAAAAAGGAGGGTCCTAGAGCCAAGTCAACAGGCTTGAACTTCTCACCCCAAGAATTGTGGGGAATAAATATTTCTAGTCTAAACCATTCATTCTGTGGTAAAGAGTTTCACATTAATTTGTTTATTTTGTGTGTGTGTAGGCTGGGAGAAGGGTGCATACCTCTGCTGTGTGAGGTCGGAGTACAACTTCTGAAAGTCAGTTCATGGCATGGGTTCCAGGGATCAAATTCAGATTGTGAGACTTGATTGATAGCACCCTTACCTGCTGAGTCATCTTCCTGGCCCTGACCATAGTAATTTCTATAACTGACCATGGTGACTAGCATAGGTACTATAGCACCACCACACCCCATTCCTTTACCCCACATCAACTGCAGGGTACTCTAGAAAGAACATGCCGTGGATAAAATTTAGGGTAAATTGTGACTGAGCTTTAGCTTAAAAGCTTTCTAATACTGAAGCCAATGCATTGTCAGTAAATAGTACATAATGCTTTCAGCACCAAACTCTAAGCCGTGTATTATTGATGCAGCAATGTTAGAAGAATATAATGTTAAAGACAGCATCCAGAAATAGCAGCAATTCAGACTTGGAATCACAGGACTCAGTAAGACAATAGGAGGATCAAAAATTCTAGGCCATCATAAGCTGTATATCAAGACACTGTCAAAGAGAGAGAAAGGGAGAGGAGAAGAAAGATAAAGAGAGGGAGAAAAAGAGAGATCGATGGTGGGGCAGTGATGAATTATATTCTGACCCTAAAGTTACCAAGTACTTTCCTTCCTATGATGACTCTTAGGAAAAGGTATATGATCAGTGAGATATCATCATTCTCCCCTTTACCCATGAATCAAAAGGAGGATTGCTTGAAATGATAAAGTCTCTTACAGCTTGTAATTCCATGCTATATTTCCATGTTGCTAAAAAAATTCTCTTGATCAATAAGCATAATAAACCAGAGAATACACTGATAGCCATTTCAGCCATTCATACTTTATTTACTTCTTTGGAAGTTTATTTACATGTGACCAAAAATAGTACAGAAAAGTAAAAGTGAGTGTCTAGAATTCTATTACTCCACTGTCACAACACCTGAACATGTGAACAATCTCACATAAGACTGGATTACTTGGGAAAGTCCACATGTACTGGTGATCACAGGACTCTTCCCTTTATATAAACAAGAGGTGTGACTATTTTGCTTCTGGTCCAGGATATCACATTTCCTTGTGTTATGTGTAATTCTTTACCCATCACTTACTGTTTGTCACATCATGTAGCTTATAGTTGGGAAGAGTGACTATCATCAGAAGGCCTGTCTCTGCACAGAGAGCTTTATCCCAGTTTTCTTCCAATTTGTTATTTTGAATAAGTTCATAAAGTATTCCCCAACATTACTGTAAATTGTACCTACCTTCTCTAACTACTAAAGAACCAAAAAGATTATATTTGTTATTGTATTTATACTAATATTATGTACTTCCATTTCATCTCATTGCTTTTCATTTCCCTAAAATAGCCTTGCCTTTTTCCCAAGAGCACGTAACAGATACAAGTCAATGATAAATACTCAAACACCAGTTGTTGAAGTGTTTTAATTTTCTTAATCACTACACTGTATTTTCATGAACAATTGATCTAATCACTAAATAAGTGGTAAAAAAAAAAGTAATGTCTTTGAAAATAATTCCCACAGTGCCTTGCTGTCTGTCTGTGATTGTGATTGATGATTATACACAGATCTGGTGAGCCACTCTCAGTCAGCCCTGATCAAAATTGCCACTGAGGAGAAGCATAGCATCTCATCTGTCCTGAATATTTGTCCAGCTAAGCGCATATTCCACAGCATATGAAATACTTAGAAAATATTTTTAAGCCAAAGAAGAAATTAGTGTTTATTTTTAATGTTTTTGATTGTGGGGATTGTGTCTGAGGGCAGGCATGCATGTGCCTGTGGAGTGCAGAGGTTAGTGTTGGGGGGGGGGCTCTTCCTCTGCCATTTTCTATGTTGTTTGTGAGACACGGTCTCTCCCTGAACCTAGAGATCATCATCAGTGAGAATAGCCAGCCAACAAGCTATGGGTCTCCACCTGCCTCTCAGACACCACACTGAGGTGACAGGTGCACAGTGCCATACCCTACTGGTGTAACACCTCACTGAGGTGACAGGCGCACAGTGCCACACCCTACTGGTGTAACACCTCACTGAGGTGACAGGCGCACAGTGCCACACCCTACTGGTGTAACACCTCACTGAGGTGACAGGCGCATGCTACCACACCCTACCGGTGTAACACCTCACTGAGGTGACAGGCGCATGCTGCCACACCCTACTGGTGTAGCACCTCACTGAGGTGACAGGCGCACAGTGTGACACCCTACTGGGGATCCACACTCAGGCTCTCAATATTACACAGCAACCTCTTTGCCCACAGAACTATATTTACCCTTTGCCAAGCATATTTCATTTTCAAAAATTTTTGCTAGTTTGTTTTTTCAGGACAGGGTTTCCCTGTGTAACAGTCCGAGCTGTCCTGGAACTAGCTCTTGTAGACCAAACTGGCCTCAAACTCACAGGGATTCGCCTCCCTCTGCCTCCTGAGTGCTGGGATTAAAGGTGTGCACCACCACCAACCCAGCCCATTTTCAAGAATTTTATAGTGGAAACATATTAAAATTTTGAAACACAAAATATTCTTTAACTTCATGCTGTATTATCTGATAACGTCAGGAATTCTTATCTACTTTTTCCCTTCTTTGGATATGTTTTTCCCATCATATCTCAAGTATTATTTCAATAGCATTTTGAGAAAGAAGATAAAAATTACCATAGTACATATCATTCTTTTTTCTCAATTGATTTTTTTGATCTTATGTATTTTCTATGGAATTTATTTGAAGCAGATAATTTAGGAAACATTTTATTCATAGGCACAGAGGTTTGATTCTGAGACTTCAAATTATTTTAACGAATAATCGTCGAAAAAAGTAACAACATAATTTACTTCCAGTTAGATGTCCTAAGCAGATTGCAATGACTAGAGATTATGAACAGCAATGATGTATAGAGACAGTGAAGCAGCTAGAGGGAAGAAGAGAGGGGGAAATGAGGGAGGGAGGGAGGAAGGGAGGAAAAAGATCAGGCAGGCAGAAAATGAGCAAATAAGTAGGGAACAGCATATTTATAAAATACCAATTTTTGAGAATGTTCTAACTATGACTCTTATATTAAACTTGACTGGAAAATCACAGTTCTAAGGAAAGATAAAATGATTTTGAAATAGTTCCCTACACTAGTTAGTGAAGTATTACTTTCTTTAAATGGAAAAAAGTATTTTAATATAGAAGTTGACGGACTGTCTTGAGAATTGCTGACTATTGGTAATCTATAGCAGCGAATTTTTATAAACAAACTGCTCGCTAATCTAGTACTTGAGAAATAAATTCAAACAGTTAAAAGTTACAAATGAGAATAGTGGTTCTCAACCTGTGCATTACAACCCCTTTGGCAAAACTCTATCTCCAAAAATATTTACATTATGATTCATAACAGCATCAAAATTACAGCTATGCAAGAATATAATTTTATTGTTCGGTGTTGTGGGATAATCTTTTTGAACACTGTCAAGATGCATCACTGATTGATTTAATAAAGAGTTGAATGGCCAATAGCTAGGCAGGATTTTCGGGCAGAGAGGACTCTGGGAAGAAGGCAGAGATGCCAGGAGATGCAGATCAAGCAGAACGGTCACTCTGGAGATGAGATAATAAAGCACAGTGGTAAATAGTAAATTAATAGAAATGGGTTAATTTAAGTTATAAGAGCTAGTTAAAAATCAAGCCTAAGCTAAGGCCGAGTTTTCATAATTAATATAAGTCTTCCTGTCATTCTTTTGTGAGCTGGTGGCCCAAAGAAAACTCTGTCTATAGTTGGGGGTCACCACAACATGAGGAACTGTATTAAAGAGTCGCAGCATTTAGAAGATTGAGCATCACTGAATTTGAAGGAAAATGTGATATGATAAATTTTAACATATCAGACATTGTAGTAAAGAGGAGTGTGGGCCCCTTTTTCCATCCCACCTGGCTCCTATCCGTCTGGCTAGCTTAACTCCCGAAATAATTATATAGAAACTGTATTTATTTAATAACTGTCTGGCCCATTAGTTCTAGTTTTTTATTGGTTAACTTTTATATCTTGATTAATTTATTTTTATTAATGTGTATTGTTATTTGACTGTGGCTTATTGGTATGAGTCTAAGTAGTGTTTATCTTGGGCCGGAGAAGTATGGCGTCTGTCACACTTTTTTTTTCTTTTTTTTTTTTAGTATTTTGTTCTGTCTACTCCCTCCACCTAAAAAAGGCCAAGGCAGTCTCTTTATTCAACCAATGAAAGCAACAAAAATACAGAAGGACCTCCTACACCAAGACATGCTATTTTTATTGATTAGCTCCAGCTGAAAACTAAGATGTGAAATGTCTGCTACAATTTCCTGTGTTTGAGCACTTGCTTCCACTTAGTGGTATTGTTTGGAGAGGTTGTGGGAACTTCAGGAATTGGAGCACAGCTTAAGGAGGGAGGACAATAAGGGCAGGCTTTGAGGGTAACAACCTAGCCCCAGTTCCACTCCCATTGTCTCTGTGCTTCCTGAATGCCAACACAATGTCATAGTGTCCTCATGCCCAAGCACTATGAGAACCCCTACTATGAAGGATATGGCTTCACAAGCCAAGAGGCTAAGTAAATCCTCCCTCCAAGTATGCCAAGACACACACCAAAACAAACAAACAAATTTTTAGAAACTGAAAAAATTTAATAACATATTGAATAACTTAATAGCAGCTATTTGTCTTATTATTATTTCTGGGTGTGTCTTAAGGGCATTTCTGGATGAAGCTAGCATGCATCTCTACGATTCTGAGTGAGGGCTGAATGGTCCCCAAGTACATTGTCCTAATCCAGTCCACTTAAGGCCTAAGCAGAACAGAGAGGTGGAGAGAGAAACTAATCTCTGACTTTCTGCCTAAATTTGTTCATTTGCTTTCTCCCCTTGACCTAGGACTCATACCATTACTCATTTCTCAGGATTTCAGGTCTTCAATTGCGATTTACCCAACAAGTTTCCCAGATTCCCTGCTTCAAGTCCATTGGACTTCTAGGATTATGTAATCCTAGGAGCTAATTGCTACTCCCCCACAAACTTATCTTTTTCTGAACTGGTTCTCATTTATTTTTGAAATGATTCTACAATATTGTCATACTCAAGGATTCCAATGACTTTACTTCTAACAGTTAGCAGTCCATACTGTAAAGTGGTAATAGAGATACTAATATATCACACATGGATTATCAATCACTTAAAGGATAGCAGAGAAATCAGTGGTATTGTATGCTTCAGAATATTTTTGTAAAACTGATTATAACAAGGTTAGCTGGATGCTCATGGAATCATTGAAAAAAATTGGTTAAAAGTAAAAGATGAGCCCAGGGACTTGAATTCCCTCAGAACTTGCTTGTGTTTTCCAACAGTATTTATTGTTGTCAAATAGGAAATGTGTTAAAATCAACACAATTTGCATACCATGAACTCTAATACTCAAGTGAAGGTCAAAGAAAAATTACACTTTACAAGGTAGATAATACATCATCCAGGAGCCCTCCCATTTTGCAAAGTGAAATCTCCTACAAGTTAAAACTAAATCCATGGTATGGCAACTTTGTACTATATTGGGGCACAAGAAAATGACTTTTTCAACCTTGATTCCACAATTAAACATGGTTGATTTCAGCATTTACTTTTACAAAATAGTCATGAACCCACAATTACAAGGAAAACAAGTTGATGGATTCTGTGCGGGTTCAAAGGCATATTTAACATCACTCTTATTAAAAAAAATGCAACTCTTAAGTGTGGTGGTACCTTAAATCCCAGCATTTTGGAGGCAGAGGCAGTCAGATCTCTGAGTTCAAAGCCAGTCTGGTTTACATAGGGAGTTCCAAGACAGCCAGTTTGCCCTGACTCAAAAATTTAAAATTAAAAATGTGTTTACTTAACCAGTTGGTTATGATGCAAATATTGCAGATGAAAAAAAAAAGGCAAGAAGATCCAAAAAACTAGTCATTGCTAGCACTGGCTGTATTAGAATTGATGATGGAGGGTTCTGATTTGAATAAGCGCAGTGTTTGCAGAGGTAAGTATTAAACTATTATGGGAAATTCAAGATAGCCAAGTATGAAGAACATACCATGAAAGATCTGCTGAGAACAACTAGTGAAATATTTAAGACCCATCTCAAAGCCTTCAAATCAGTACAACTAACAATGGAAGAGCCTTGCAGTTCTAAAATAGAAAAGTACTTTAAAATGTTAGAGAATGATATAGATGGCAAAGATCATTGTTCACTTTAGTGGTGTTAGTGGAGTTTGTTGTCACATTAGAAATCTTCATTTTTTACATGAAACTGTAAATCTACAAAACTTTTCAGTGAGTTTTAGCTAAGTCTTGCAAACAAGTGTTCCTCTGAAGTAAATGAGTCTGCTATTTTTCCTCTTACTCTTCTGGTACAGAAGAGTACATGGATAAATCATCCATGGCAATAGCCAGACTGGGCTTGCTAGAGATGGGCACA